>CACRXK020004086.1:0-33198 GCA_902702795.2 Paramuricea clavata
CAAATGCGAATAGACAATAGCTTAATGTATCGATCAATTCGAAACTTCACCCCCCCCCGGGCCGACCCCGGGAATTTGAACTTTTTGAAATTTGACTGATCAAATTCTCCACCCCCTGTGCAAAAATTGTCTTCAAATGCCCCACTGTAACAAGAAATTAAGCGTTCAAATGCCCCACCTTCACATGAAAATTATAAAACAGTAAATACAAAAAGTACAAAATATATGGAAATGTTTTTCGACAAGATAGCGAAATTAACGTAAAAAGTTTGGATACCTTGTGGAAATTTACCAGTTTTACACAATTATGTAGTACATACCTTTGAATGAAACACATAGATTTTCCATGCCCGTTTCTTTGAGCCAGTTTTTCACAAAATTTGGGCCATTTCCCTTGAAATCTGAGAAAACTGTATTTGCCGCCAATGCGAAGTATTTTCTGTACATGCACGAAGCACACGAAAACGGGCAAAATTTTAAGACTTCCGGTTCAAATTCCCCACCCCGTTATCAAATGCCTACCACATGGAAGACCTAGAACGTCAAATTCCCTACTCCCTGGAGAAGACTTGAAGTCAAATTCCCGAGGTATGATGATGAAGTTTCAAATTGATCGGTACATAAGAACAAGGTTTGTGCAAAGCTGAAATGTTTCTGTAGCAAATTTGCTACAAAGTCTCGACTTGGTATTATTATTCTTGAAAATTAACTAGAGCATAGAGTATAGTTTAGGTGGGGGTGTCAATATTGCTGTTGGTCCCCAACATGATAGCAACCCCCAAGTAGAGAAGAAGGCAAAACTTTGTTGACTCCTGCCTCAGGTTGGGGGGGGGGGGGCTATAGTTGTTGAGCAACATCTGAATGTTCTGATGTTCGACCATTTTTCCTCATATCTGAATATGTTGTTTAAAAATAACCTCTATTAGCTGCATGACTAAAACAGAATAAAAGGGCCAAGAAGGTATAAGGCAGCTGCAACATTTATTTGAAAGCAACGTCTCTCAAGGGCCAAGGCGAAACGACAATGGATCATATACAATACATACCATTTCCACAACTCGAACAAAACCTATCTTCTGCCCGAGACCGTTCAACTCCACAAGCTGAACAAAACATATTTTAATTTAAAAAGTTACAGTTTAATAAAAGTAGGAAAATAAATCGAATCAATTCACAAGTAGTTCAATGCACCCATCATATATTTCTTACATGAGTTACTGGCAAAAATTAAGAACCGCTGACCAAACCGCTGACCAGTTTTTTTATTTTTATTTTGCCGTGGATAATTCGCTCTTGCCGTGGGCAATTTGCTCTTGCCGTGGGCAATTTGCTCTTGCCGTGGGCAATTTGCTCTTGCCGTGGATAATTTGCTCTTGCCGTGACGAATTTGCTTTTGCCGTGGCACATGTGGGCCACCGTAACATACAAATATGAAGCGTTTATTCAAGGAATACACACTTCCTGGAAAGGAAAATCGTAACTCGTAAGGTTAACCTCAGTTATTTAGCAATTCTCTCATATCCAATCACAAACAATACATTTCTTACATAAATTACCTAAGTGTATTGATTTTTGAGAGGGAGGAAAACCGGAGTACCCGGAGAAAAGGCCCTCGAAGCACAGGAGAGCTCATGCAGCTACGACAACTCAGTTTACATGAAACACAAGCCCAAGCCCTAACTAGGCTTAGATTTCTCGGTGGGAAGAGGCAACCTGCCCTTCCCCTAAACAAGAAATATTCAATTACAACATATCAACAGGTCCAAAACCCACTTTTACCCCCAGCAACTAACACTGGTATATACATTTGGCTTCGACTATTTTTCATCTATATTATCATACATGTCCCCAGAGCCACTCGCGTTCTCCCTAGGCCCTGGGACGCACGGAACCGAAAGTGCAAGAAAACTTACAGTAGTTTATGCGCGCATGCTCTTGAATTAGTACGCTTTAGCACCCGTAACAATTTTCACAGTGAAGTAGTACTAAGAAACGAAGTATTTGTGTTGACATATTTTGATAGAATATAAATTTTGCCTAGCGAAGACTGCTCAACATCTGCGAAATAGCAGTTCTCTGAGAAGCCAATCAGATCTCTCCCTTTAGGCGTCTAACCCAGAGCCTAGTTTGCAACAAGTGACCGAGTATCTGGGGACGGGGATTATTAGAATCAAAACACTCTAGGATTTCTTGCAGTGAATAATTAAATTGTGTTATATAAATAGCTATACAGTTAACGATGGTTCAACTGCCTATTACCACATTTCGGTAATAAAATGATCAAATTTACCGCTGATAAACATCGGTGATCAACACTCGTACATATAGACCAAAGTATAATCACGGTTAATAGAATTAGAGGTATAATTAAGAGATATTATTGAATTTCACTATATATTTCCTAATGCCTAACTCCTTTTAGGAAAGTTATCAAGTCTGCAAGCTCTCCCAAAACTAGAACATGGAAAGAAATAACAGTGGACCTACTCAAAAAATTCTAGCAGCCGAGGTAATGCAGTTAAAAGCAGAAAATTCTCAATTGAAAGAAGAAATTCAAAACAACAAAAACGAAATTGAGAAATTAAAAAACGAATTAGAGACGACCAAAATGCAGTTGAAGCATAAGGATTGCAATAAAAATTGTGTGCTATGTGCCATAAGGTTGGATTTGCGGAAAATATCTGGATCTGCGAGACCTTTGTGGTCGCCAGTTAGAAAAGATAATAACAGCGCATGCAAGCCACCAAATTGAAAACGAAGATTTACAGTGCGACCGGTTAATGGAAATGTTAGAGAAATGCGGAATAGTCACAAGAGCTAAGGAGTTCAAGTATGAGCCTGCGAGTGAGATAGATAACGCATGGAAAACACTCGTGGAAATGGATGGTGGTGGGCTAGGTGTAGTGATACTTGGAAGAATTATTTCAGAGGCTAATTCAGCGGGTCATGTTGAAGTGTGTGAATTAGACAAAAGAAAAGATGGGAAGGTAACAATCAATGACCCACAAATAGAGAAGTCCGTAGAAGCGAGTCAACAAGATTTTAGAAACCATGTGATCAATGACGAAGGACTTATATTGTACGCTGTACAATGGGATAAGCTAATACAGATAATAAAACAACATTGGCGTATTTTACATCACCTTCCCATCTCTAGGGCAATAGAAGGGTGACAGTAAGCGCCACAGATTTGGAAGCAGATCCTCATAGTCAACTTTAAACAATTATTTATCTCTATATTTATATCGAACGCTTGAAAACTCGTGTATTAGTCCGTTGTGGCTGATTCCGAGGGTTTTTTTCCGGATACTATACGATTTCCCTCACCAAAAACTCAGATTTATGTAAAATACAATTCATAAAAAATACTTAATCATGCGTGGAGCTGACTCTACGAGAGGGTCACCTATAAATAGTTCGGTATAGTGAAGGTTGGTCGTACTACTTGTGCATGCGTAAAATTTGCATATTTCTGTCTTGCTAAACAAATTTCTCAATAAAAAGATACTAAACTTCCTGTGTTCCATGATGAGAGATGGGTCGTATGGTAGCAGCCAGAGGCGGCCTAACCTGAGAACAGGCATTTATTCAGGTGGGCCTCGTAATAATAAACCTGAATAAACGCCTGTTCACAGGCTAGAGGCGGCTGCTACTGAGATGCGTCGTTGGCTACGGACCTGATCGGCTATCGCTTGTTTACGCCCTTTGCCACCTCCCTCCTCCGCAGGCCAGGGAAATGCAAAGTACGTAAACCCTCCTGCGAAAGGGTATATTCTACCCAGTGAGCTCCATATATATCTGGAGCAAGAACTTCAATCATTCGGCCTATGAGAAAAGTGATATAAAAATACAAAATTACGGCACTACACGACTTTTGCCTAAAACTGTCGCATGCTTACAACTTGAGCTGTACATTGTAAATCAAGTGCACAACTCGCTTACATTGTCATTAGCTTGAAAACAGACCTACGTTTCGCCCGCCCTAAAATTCGCGGGTCGACGTAAAGGGCGAAACGTAGCCCTTTCCGTCGACACGCGAATTTTAAGGCGGGCGAAACGTAGGTCTGTTTTCAGGCTACATTTTCGTAGACAAGTTGTGTGCTTGATTTACACAGACTCACAGTACTATTGAAGTTGTAAGCAGGTTGCATGCGACAGTTTTAGGCAAAAGTTGTGTATACTGTACTGTAAATCGGCTTTTAGAAAGCAACAAAACTGAAAACGTAACCCAAGCACTAAAAATTAAACAGAACCATTTTCCTTTATTTTATAACTAAACTTTATTATATGAATTATTTTCAAGGGTATTTTATTCTTTCCTATTGTAAGTTTTACCAGCTAAGGATACTTGTAGTAGAAGGCACAGTCTGGAAACCACTATAAATATTTTCATCAAAAGTGCAAGACGAATTAAACTTCAAAATATCGTTACTTCCATTTTCCGCATGCGCTCTTTCGGGAACAAACAAATCCTTGATATCCAAAACATGCGTCAACTCTTCTCCTGTTAAGAACTGTTCTGCTTCCTCGTCTAACATAACCGGTAGCGAATCATCCCTGAAAAACGCGCTGCTGGTGTTATCAATTTGTTGCTTTGCCAAAAGGTTTGCTTGCTCCTGTCCTGCATATGTGAAGTTATTCCATGCGAATCGGTTTTGAAAGTTTGTACTATTCGTCAGACTGTTCTGAATGTTATATCCACTTCCGACGCCATTAAATGCTGCTTCGTATGGAAGAAATAGATTATTGTTCGTTGAAAATTGTTGATTCAAGTTCCCTTCAGATGCCATAAAAATGTCCCCACAATTCGCTTGCCCGAACCAAACTTCGCTAGCTGTTCCAAGCGCTTGCTTACTTGCTCCCTTCTTCGCTTTCGGCCCCGTTTTTGCCTTCGTGGAACGTTTCTTCCGCCTTGAGCAAATTTTAAGCTGTTTTTGCAGGTATCGTCTATGGTTGATATTTTTCTTATAATTTGCTGGCTTTTGTAACGCTGTTTTGACGCTGCCCGTTGCTAAAGTCATAAAGTTGATCAGCGATTGTCCGAAAGTCGCTCCGTCATTTTTTTCGCTATCCGGACAAAGGCCATCGATCTGTGAACGCTGTTTATTCGCAAACGCTCGATGTTCCGTCTCCAAACTCATGTTTCCCGCTTTGCAATTTTAAGACACAAAATCCACCTTTTTTAAAGCCTATAGTCTTTTTTCTTGTATATTTTGAAAAAATACCTTCGGCTTTTGTCACACAAAATTGTAGGTCTTGTCAGGCTATAGTCTTTTTCCTTTAAAGGAAAACTTTCACTATATATGCAGAGATGACGATGTTCTGGACAAATCCTAGCCTTTTTATTGACGCACACAGAATCAGTCAAATTCCCTCTTCAAAATTCAACACTCTGTTCCAAACAAATTCTAGTCTTTTGAGATACACAGAAATCAATCTTCTTTACTCCGCTACCTCAATCTTCACACTGTACGCAGATTTGATATTTTGAAAAACCGTTTCCCCTTTTATAGGCCAGGCTCTTCTAAGACCCTCATTGTCTATTCATTATACCTTTTATTGATGTATCACTGTGAGTAATTGCGTAAACGCAGGTGTGCCAATAAAACATTGCATAATTTTTCTAAAACGCCCCGCAAAAACTCATTAGTGGCAGACAAATTATAACGGGGCTTTTTGATTCGCACAAAAAGACACAAGTCGTAAACAATATAATATAATTTGTCATTGAGGGCCATTTTATAATTCCGGTTTCAATTTTGATGACTTTTTAGTCAAATTATTATAATGGATTCTTTTTTTCGATGAGGATTTTAAAGAGAAAAGGGATACGTACACGCACAAAGCCAAAAGTAAACAAAAAAACGCTTTGAAATGTAAAGTTTAAAGTCTGTGGTTATATTTGCGCTTCAGTTCAGTTTGATATATCGGCCTGTGTGTATATGCATTAAACATATTCAAATGTCAATATGATTGAAGGTTTAGTGTAGAATATTCTTCAAATATAAATATAACACGCAAGCAAGCAAAATTTAAAACGGCAATTATAGTTTGGTGGTACCATTGAAACGAATATTCCGTGGATAGCTAAAAAAATGGACAGGAGACAGTCGGGCGCCGGCAGACGTGACCTTGATTTAAAATTCGTGATGTCACGGTTGCAACGAATATAGTAAGGTTTTCCGTGTTTCTCTTCCATTTTCCCGTATTTTTCGCGTTTAAGAATTAAATAGCAATATTAAGATTCAAAATTAAACGTTACAAAAAAATGGTTCTCATTCTTTTTTCTCCCGAAATTAATTTCAACCAAGGTAATAATCACTGCTGCCTTATATATACATCTAATTAAAAAAAGGTTGTACTTTGCAAACCTTACGCATGTATTCTAACAGCTCACTCATACCCGCACTCAAAGAGTGGAGATTCAATCTGAGCTTCCCTTGAGTGTCAATGCTGTCTTTGAATAGCTGGAGGGTGATTAGTCACATACTGTAGTAAGGTCAGTACTGGACTAACCCTCCAGCTATTCAAAAACAGCACTGACACTGAAGGGAAGCTCAGATTGAACCTCCACTTTTTGAGTGTGAGTGAGCTTTTACAATACAGGAGTAAAACTCTAAACCAAAAACATTAAACTCTAATCGCGCAAAGCTTAATGGGAGCACAAGTTTCAAGCTTATGGTAGTTGAATATTGCAGCTCAGATTTGCGAATGAATTGTTCTCGTAAGGAAATCTAAATGTCTCTAAGAAATGGGCCCCATATATGAACTGATTAAATGATGCTCCCATTATGCTTTGCATGCTTAGATTTTGAGGTTTAAGGTTTAGAATTTAAGATTTGCAAAGGACAACCGTTTTTGAATTAGCTGTATATAAATTGTACAACAACTCAACAAATTCCACTAGATATCTTTATTACTATTTGGTTTCGTACTACAAGATGTGGAACTCAAGCTTGCTTGACTCCAACAAACACCACAGGCTTCCTGGCTTTCCTAGCATTCAACCAATTACTGAATTAGGGATGCTCCGAACTGGACCTCCGGAAAGAACAGTATAAAGCTAATAAAACTATCCAGTATAAATGAATTTGCATGAGTTCAGTTTGAAGAGCTAAAACATCCAGTTCATATACTGAAGAGATGGACTTAGTTTATAGTTCAGGTTTCCGGCAGTATATAGTAACACTGGATCAATAACTGCATGAATAAGGGATTATCGACTATAGGGAGAATTAGTTCAAGTTAAGAGCTCAAAACATGCAGTTCGTAGACGAGATGGACTTAGTTTATAGTTCAGGTTTCCGGCAGTATATAGTAACACTGGATCAATAACTGCATGAATAAGGGATTATCGACTATAGGGAGAATTAGTTCAAGTTAAGAGCTCAAAACATGCAGTTCGTAGACGAGATGGACTTAGTTTATAGTTCAGGTTTCCGGCAGTATTTAGTAACACTGGATCAATAACTGCATATAAGGGGTTATCGACTATAGGGAGAATTAGTTCAAGTTAAGAGCTCAAAACATGCAGTTCGTAGACGAGATGGACTTAGTTTATAGTTCAGGTTTCCGGCAGTATTTAGTAACACTGGATCAATAACTGCATATAAGGGATTATCGACTATAGGGAGAATTAGTTCAAGTTAAGAGCTCAAAACATGCAGTTCGTAGACGAGATGGACTTAGTTTATAGTTCAGGTTTCCGGCAGTATATAGTGTAACACTGGATCAATAACTGCATATAAGGGATTATCGACTGTAGGGAGAATTAGTTACGAGTGTATGAAGCTATTCAGTATTAAAAAAGTTATTTTAATTCAGGTTTCCCAGATCTCTACAAGGGCAATAGTTTTAGACCAAACTGCAATAAACCTATCTATCAACTTTTGTATATATACTTCCATAAAATCTTACCAATTATTTCATGTACTGACAGTTCCAAATAGGTAGTGGCAAATATATAATCTACATGTTGAAGAAAAAAAAATCTACTCAATTTTATGAACAATTGTCAATTAAAATTTATGAATTTATAATAATATATAAACGAAATCCCATAACACTCACTAAAATCTAAAAAAATCGTGGCAATATAATTATATCAGCCAAGAGCTATATATAGCATGCGCAAAGTGGGCTTGAATTTGAAATTAGCCTAAGATGCATGAACTCTCTCGAATCGAAGGAGTGAAATTTGCTGTTCAACTAAAAACTTAGCGCATTCTTTATTAGACTTATACACAAGACAACATGAATTCATGAGTTAGACACAAGACAGTATAATACAAATACAACTTGAAAGAGATTTTTACATGCAGGCATCCAATAACACAGAAATGATAATTTGCTCGTTTCAATATTTTAAAACACAATTTTCCCATGGCCATGATGAATATTTTTCAGAGTTTAATTAGCAATAAAAAAACGATACAATATTTACTTTAGCGTTCTGAAAAGACATCCAAACTATAAACATCAATATATTGGCTAATTAGCTATAGCTGCCACGTCTGAGTGATTAATTATCGCACGTGTGCATTAGTATTCTGTTTTTACGGCAAAAAGGCAAACAATGTATAAAATGGGATACGAAGTTATACATTAACACGCGCGTTTGGACGCCTTTCAAACAGAAAGAAGTAATTAGAAGTGATTAATTCTCGAGATCCAAAAACCTCTTTGCTGTCGGTACACCACTAGACGGACAATATATACGAAAAATATATTTATTGCATTCATGAATTTTGCCATTTTTGGACAGTGAATATCGTAGATTTTGCCATGGGCATTTCGGCAAAATGTATATTATATAGGCTGCAGCTAGGTTGGATTCTTATACTGCCGAACCCATGGTATATAGAAGGGCTATAGCCTGTATACGGTTAAATACAAAACAAACCTTGACAACATTTGTTTTGTACTTTATTTCATAAATAAATAAATTTAGCTCTCTATATATATATATAGAGCTAAAACTGTATAGTAATAAATATGCCAAACAAAGCTTGCTAAGTTTTTGTGTCTTTCTATATATATATATATATATATATATATATATTATATATATATATATATATATATATATATATATATATATATATATATATATATATATATATATATATTTATTTAATCTTAAAAATTGTACATGTTGCTACTCAGAGTTTCATGCAATATCGCAATCTTCAGGCCTGAAGATTGCGAAATTGCATGAAACTCTGAGTAGCAACATGTACAATTTTTAAGATTAAATAAATATTGCTCTACAAATTTTTGTGTTGAGCACTCTTCAATCTACTACAATAACAAAACTTTGTTATATAAATATATATATATATATATATGTCGCGGTTTTTGAGTTGTTTTCAGACGAGTGTATACCAAACCGGGCAAGCAGAAAATTCTACTTGACCGCGGCTGGGATTCGAACCCGCGACCTTCGCATTTCTAGAAATGCGAAGGTCGCGGGTTCGAATCCCAGCCGCGGTCAAGTAGAATTTTCTGCTTGCCCGGTTTGGTATACACTCGTCTGAAAACAACTCAAAAACCGCTACATAACGTTACACGAGTGGAATCGTAAACGTGGGAAACCACAACATTCATATATATATATATATATATATATATATATATATATATATATATATATATATATATATATATATATATATATATATATATATATATATATATATATATATATATATATATAACAATATACACCATTCAAACATTCGCCTTGACCTTGTTACTCTCCCTTTCATGCATATAGGCACTTCAGACAACTATGAAACTGAGTGAAAGATAAATGTCTGAAGATTGTCTGCAGATAAGATTGTCTACGTGCATGAAACTAAGAGTAACAAGAAATCTTTGAATATAGTTTAAAAATAAACAAATACCCGCTCTATTTTAAGGTATTGAGCACGCTTTGTATTATAATGTAAAAAAATCTAATTATATATATAGATATATTTATCAATAATAATCGTGCTTTCAAACAAAGTATACTGAATAGTTTGAAGAGTGCTCGATACCAGTATTAGTAGAGCTTTATAAAATTGTTTTATCTACTTAAAATAAAATAAAATAAAGTCGCAACTTCGAGTTTCACGCTTTTCACGATCCTCAGGCGACGATGCATGTAATGTCTAATGACTTTATTTTATTTTAAGTAGTTACTTCGAGTTTCATGCCGTAAAGGCAATCATCATGCAGGCCGGTTATTGCTTCTGAATGTCAGTCGATACTCCTGTTTTCCACTTCAACAGTATCGTATCGTAACGTACCGTAGCATTTTCTTTTGTGTCGAAGTCATTAGTTTCACTCTACCGCTCAAGAAACAAAGAAATACGCTACGTTTCGGTACGATGTGTAAGTGGAAAACAGGCTTTAATTGTCATAAGTGCATACAGCCAAGATTTACGATGGAGAGTGCCCCCATTGCATTTTTCGCGCTACGAGTTTAAGGTTACAGGTTTAGAGGCAACCTCTTTGGTTTAGAGTTTGGAAGCTATAGGACTTTTTTGAACTATATATTCACAACTGCTCCGAGCTTAAAATCAACTAGTCTATTTTATCCTTTTAGGATAAACTTTTACTTTAACTATACATCTCACAATCGGACAATGGACAAAGAAAATATAATTAAATCCGATATTAAATAATATACAATTTAATGTTCCCCATGCAGAATAAATCACATAGTCTTGGATACGCATTATTCCCCATACATGCAAATCGACCAAAATATATAATAATATATAATTATTTTACAACTGCTACAAATCATTATTTACAAATAAAGTGAAAATGATTCGATTGATTCTTTCCTAATCATTAATCAAGGCACGTTTCACATTTACGGACTAAATTAATAATTTATAAATTATTGATCGTTTTATCGTTGTTTTACCGTGCATGTATTTATTTCAATATTTTTATATACAGTTTATATATTGACAATTAATGTTGTAAATATGTGTAGTTCTGATGCAGGACACCACTGAAAAACATATGTGCATGTGATGTGGGTATCCCGGATAAATATAATTATTATTATTATTATTATTATTATTATTATTACCCTATGCAAGGCCTAATATTTTTTCACCAAAAATCGTCCAGTAAATTCAAAATACTTTTGAAAAAAACAATGATCAAATTGGATTGCTGGGCTGTTTCTCAGCACTGTTTTGGACACTTTTATTCTTTGGAAGCAAACTCTCTCGCTCGCCTCCCTCCCTATTGAAACATTTCTTGAAAAATAATTTCAATTTGTCAGCTATCAAACAGAATAGGATTGCGTTCACAAAACCTTGGGCGCCGTCACCACATGCCTAAAAAAGATAAAACACTTTGCATTAACAATGTAAAATGACCAGTTTTTTATCATTCTTTACTGCAACGGCTTAAATACGTATAAGAGAATTAGTATTAAAAGCTGTCTGTACTAAAGAGCTGTCCATATTAGAGAAGTGTCTCCATTAGAGAGGTGTATGTATTAGAGAGCTGGCTGTATTAGAGAGGTGTCCGTATTAGAGAAGTGTCCCTATTAAATAAGTGTCCGTATTAGGATGGTGTATGTATTATAGAGCTTTCTGCATTAGAAAGGTGTCCGTTAGAGAAGCGTCCGTATTACAGAGGTGTATGTATTATGGAGATGTCTGTACTCGAGAGGTGTCCGTATTAGAGAAGTGTCTCTATTAGAGAGGTGTCCCTATTAAAGAAGTGTCTCTATTAGAGAGGTGTCCGTATTAGAGAAGTGTCTCTATTAGAGAGGTGTCCGTATTAGAGAAGTGTCTCTATTAGAGAAGTGTCCGTATTAGAGAAGTGTATGTATTAAAGAGCTGTCTGTATTAGAGACGAGTCCGTATTAGAGAGATGTCTGTCTTAGAGGAGAGGTTTAATTTTATATGAATATACATGCAGCATTACAATACACGTGATTTAATTCAGTCTCACCTGGAAATACGTCAGAACCCGTGTACTCTTGTCACCAGAAAAAGCAAAAATAAGGAACTGCAGAGTGCCCCAAATACGAATCAATATAAAGAATCCTGGTATTAAGACTGTCCTCATTTCAACTGCACGGAAACGTGCTACTGCCATTGAGTTTGACTGGTCTTCCACCTGTAAAGACATACATATAGGGTTAGGTCCAATATAACTCTATAATTATATACTATTTTCCCTAAAAGTACACCCGTAAAGTTGTTACAAGTTGTTATCACTTTGTTATATAACGTTGATGACGGTAACAGACTTGCTACAAATTATTCAATACAAGCTGTTCGTGACAAGTTGCTACGAGTTTGTTAACATCAAGACATGCACACGATATCAGACTTGTTAGAACAACTCTGTTGCCTATCACCTTGTAATAAGGTTGATGAGGACACGGACAGTATTTACGATTACTACGTCATGAAAACCTCTGCGGAGGAAAAGTGATATATAGGGCCTGTAATAATTAGCTTGCCCTGCCATATTTGGCTTCCTAACTATTTCATTTAAAATGGTTTGACATCTCTCAAGCATAGAATGATTTCTATTGACATATAATTAATATCAGTTTAAAACATTGCTACTAAGCATCATATTCATATATACAGTGGATGTATAAAAATCATAAAACTCTTACCAATTTTCGCTGTTTTCGCACATAAACATAGATGCGAGCGTAGACAATTATGATGAGAATATAACTCGTAATCTCCCAAAGTTTGCCAGCAAGCAACATCCAAAGCACACTCTCGTAGCGCGGCGTAGTAATTGTTCCATTATCACAGTTCTCTTTAATCCAACACCACTTCGCTGTTGCGATATCACGACCAGCACATCCTCCACCCAGCTTACCAGCCAGTAAAGCTATAAGGCTTATTAGTAAAGGTACTGGCCATGCAATGCGATGAAATGCGAAGATAATGCGCTTTCCAAGTTCATAATTTGCTTTTACCGACACTGCGTGCAAATAAAGCGCCATACACGACGTCCAAAAAAACGACATCATACTTGAACTGGTCGTCAAAAAACTTTGAAACACACACTTGTCGTTCCAAGGGATATGCACACCGAATAAGTAGCCAATAGCTGTAAACAGATCAGCAATTGTGATGTACAATAAGATATTTCGTGAATTCGATCGGGCGTCCTTCCAAAATTTATGCGCGAAGAATATTATAATGCAGCCAACGATTGATAGACTGGTTGAAATCGTGGTGAGTATGACTAAGGTTTGCATCCTTCTGTGGAACACTGGCGTTGAACAGTGACAGCTTGAAGTGGTACAATATAGGTTTCAGTTGAAACTAAATTCGTGAGCAAAACAAATGTAAGCAGACCGGGATGACTTGTTCAGACACGCAAAATTGTCGGCAATTATGTAATCACGCGAAAAATACAAAGATATCAGATTTCAGGAAGCTATAATGTAAATTTAAGGTGCCGCTGATTTCGGTATAAGTAATATTCGGTAATAAATCATTTAAAAGAATGCATGCAATGTTTTTAGCATGTAATGTCTTAAAAGCCATTAAAAACTTAAAGAGCATCGCTGCGGAAAGACTGTAGACCAAAATTTAACATTGAGGAGAAATTATATTCGAACGACTTTATATTCCAGGGGCCGGTTGTATAAAACTCTTAATCACTTTTTAAATCACTATTTTGTAGTTAAATTGTGATTAACTCTCAAATACGCGCTTCTTATTGGATGACGTTTGCACTTAATCATAGTTAACTTTAATCACTTTTTTATACAACCGGCCCCAGGAATGGGACCCTTGTCACATTCGTAAAATTCCGAATTATGGTCGAATGTCCAACAAAGCTAGGTTCAGATTTTACTTCCGCTACCATTACCATTAATGGATTAAAGCTATTAATCAATCAAATGCGTTTGACATATCCGATTAACCAATCAGTACGTACTAAGGTTTAAGCGAATGAGAGGTAGCCTGAGAACGAGGCTTCATGAAAACTTGTAATGTTTTTCCTGAGTAAATTTAGCACGAAGCCTCGATTTCGCTTTATTGTTCTGGACAATTTATTCGGAAATGGCCTATTCCATGCTATTATGAGAATGATGGGGGAATCAACTGAGTCATCATTGCCCTACGAATTCGACTGATATGCAGTTCTACACAAAATGTGCAGTTCTAAACCCACTTGTGCAGTTTTTAAAACACAAATGCGCAGTTACCAATATAACCTTAATCCCTATTAGGCTACCTCATTAACAAATATAGAAGTCGCGCAATCGACTTTTTGCGACCACTTTCTTTTGAAATACAAGCAATCAAGCGCAACGGATGAGGTTGAATGAACACATTTGAAAAGAAAGCGACCGCAAAAAGTCGATCTCGCGACTTTTTCCACTGAATGGAAATCCGCATGCCCGCAACTAAGGACGAGCGCGCATTAATTATTCTAATTGTTCGTTTTCCTTTCGGGTTGTTTTCGTTTTCCCTCATTAAGTATTTTCGTTTTTTCCTAATTAAATATTTGATAGCAAGCGACTGGGGACGAGGCAGACTTTAAAACAGTCTTCTCATTTACTCGTTTTCCTTGCGGATGCTCCAAAACTGCTGTCATTGAGCATCAAAAAATATAAAAGTTCTCTGGGAGGGCCCCCCCCAGACCCTCGTATTTTCCTCACAAATCATGTGCTGGGGTAATGGAACAGCAGGTAAAATTGGGGCGAGCAAAGCTCTCCAAAAGTGGAGTGGGAGAACCTAATATTCTTTGTTGGCTGAAGATTATTAGTATATTGAATATTCATAATTCCCAGTTACATGTTTTGAAACAGTTTTTGCGGTTGGTTGGGCAAAACAAATCTTTGCCAGAACATACGAGCCTTTCAAATTTTTTGAGGGGACACCTCCCAGCACCCCCATGATTCAATCGAATATATTCGATTCATCAGTCATGTTCCCCTGTAGGCTTGGGGATGTAATGAGCTGAAACGGTGTCAGAGGTCAAGCCTAAATCACAAAATAAAACATTCACATATGGTAACTCAGCAAGTAAAAAACAATTTGTTACGTGTGTCACGTGACAAAGCCGTGAGAGAAGGTTATAAATATAATGGCCAGATAAACAATCCTCAAAGGTGAGAAGAACAGCGCAAAGATGAACTACTTTTTGTTTTTGGTGATCCTCCTCGCCGTGTTTGAAGATTCAGTGTTTGCTCAAACACGGGTTGTCCACCGAGGTACGTGTATCTAAAATGTATTAATTAATGTTTTACTAGTGAGACTAAGAGCGACACCCAAAACGAAGGGAAAATGCTGCTCATTTTAAGACGCTGATCCACTTCGAAAGCATGAAATATTGTTTTGTAAATGCATACCCTGTAACTTAACTTCAGATACAAAAAGCCTACTTTTAGCACCATACACATGGAATCTCAAGGTATATAACATACCTATTACAGAATATTTCACAGTATAGTCCGCCTCACCGCCCTCACATACCCTGTGAAGATCTGCGAAATTCACTAACTTAATACCCACCTATATCTATAATTGAGGAACATTTTTACACGAATTATGGGCATGGACCGACAAGGAAAATACGCAAAACACTGATTTGTGTATTTTCCTTGTCGGTCCATGCACACCGCACGCACTACATAGATGCACCTACTATAAAATATTTCACGGTAAGGTCTACTTTAGACACAAATTTAATTAACAAGCTCGGTGCGAGCGGAACATTTTATAGTTTTCCTCTAGGCTGTGACTGTAACGAATCTGGCGAACTCGAATGTGTCGAATCACGCCAGCAAAAACGAAACTGGCGCGTGGCTTGAGAGAAGTAAGTCTAATGTAGACCCTTTCAAATATTGGAACTCTGCGGTTTTTCCATAGCAGGAGTATCCGAAGAAAACCAATTTTCGATTTAATTGTTCGTACGGATATTAAAATCCCTGATGTGTTTTCAAAAAAATCTGGAAATGTATTTCAGCACTAAAATTTCCCGGCTTGTTTGCATTGATACAAAGGTGGGCGAAAACTATTCTAGGAGCGGTATACTGCTAATAAATTGATCGACATACTTGTATAATATCATCTATATTGTGTTGTTTAAAGTAATATACGGAGTGTCTCAAAAAAATGCAGTAGTTATGATTTTTAATTTTTAATCAGCTGACTGTTAATGTAGGAGTCTAAGAGACTATTTTGACCCTAAGATTATTATATTTTAAGTACTATTTACAACATGAAGCCGAAGGCGAGAGTTTGTATATCCGATACAACACGGACGCAAATGTTGTAAATGACTTAAAAAACGACTCATCCTATGAGTTCATTGGCGAAGTAATTTTAAAAATAAAAGTTGTCTAAGCCGAGAAAATCAAAGTTAAAGTTTATGTAAATGAACATGAATCTGTATCACATATACAGATACGACACGCTTATGATTTTTCTTTGTGTTTTTCATGAATTATTAATGTTTTTTAATATTACTATTAAAATAGTCTATGGTCCATGTTATGAATATATATTAACTAGGGTACCTACAAAGAAGAGATTGCTGCGGGCATTAATATACAAATAATGAATGTTTATGAGTGCAATGCCAATGGTAAGAATATTTTCATGAGGTGAAAGATGGAATGTTCCATTCAAAGAGGCGACAACCGAGTTGAATGGAACATTCCATCTTTCACCAAATGAAAATATTCTTACCATTGCACAAATAAAAACATTCATATTTGTTTTACATAATACCAAAATATTAAAAGGTTTACTGTAAATCGTCCCGCCATTTTGACGAGTCGTACTTACATTAAATCCCCATTTACTAAGTTTCGGATATCGTAAAAATAAGAAATGGCTGAATGAAGCCCAAGCGAGCATAAACAATCTCGAGGAGACAAACCAGAAACTTCGAGACAGTGTAATTGATCTCAAAACCAGATCTATACGGGATAACTTATTATTCTTCAATACACCAAAAGAAGAAAATGAGGACACTATACAAAGATGATACATAAATTATTGAAAGAAAAATTAGAAATTCAAAACGCGACTCATACCATCAAGATCGATCGATCGCATACACTTGGCGAGCAACACCACAATCAACGCGGTAAGCCGAGACCTATTGTCGCGAAATTCGATTTTTTTCAAAACCGTGAAATGATAAGAAAAAACGCGAAGAAATTGAGAGGAACCAAAATTGGAATCTCTGAACAATTTCCTCAAGAGATTGAAGAAACCAGAAGAAAACTATATCCAGAAATGAGGAAAGCAAAATTAGCTAAGAAGAGAGTACGCCTGGTGCACGACAGGCTATTTATCCATGGTGTTCAATTCAAGCAAAATTAGTTTACCGTTGAACATTTAAGGTTGTATCGTAACTTTTTATTACCTTAAACTTAAAATATGTGTAATACACCAAATATCTGTTCTAACTATCCTAAGTTAGTTGCATCTCACAAAATTGAATCAAGCTTTAAGTGCGAAAGATGTAAAAGTTGGATTTATGATTGTGATAATTCGTGTCCTACGTGACAGGAAACGGAAATCAAAATATGCAAAAAATGCGTTAATATCTTATTCTATTGATAATCCTAAATTTAGTTTTATTTTTGGAAACTATAATCGAATACCAAATGACAATGATATTGAAAGACTTTCAGAACTCAAATTTAATCCACTTGACGAAAATATAAGTGACGAAAATATAAGCACCAACCCTGATGCAATCAATACAAATATTGAATTTAGATAACATAAATTGCGACTACTTTTTTCCGATGTATGCCCGAGCATTGTTTACTCAAGACTTTTAAACTACCTAACTAAATTCAATATTCTATGTGATAACCAGTTTGGTTTTCGGAAGAATCACTCTACTTTTATGGCTGTATTAGAACTAATTGATAATCTTTCTAACTCAGTGGATATAGAAAGGAGTTTTCAGTGGGTGTCTTCATTGATTTGAGCAAAGCATTTGATACGGTCAATCATAAAATTCTTCTTGAGAAACTCCTTCATTATGGTATTATAGGGGTACACCATTAAACTGGTTTTCTGACTACCTTTCTAACAGGAAACAATTTGTCGAATTCAATGATACTTTGTCGGAGCAAAAAACTATTTCTTGTGGTGTCCCCCAGGGGTCAATATTGGGACCCCTGCTATTCCTTATTTATATAAATGATATATCGAACTGCTCTTCCTTATTAGGTAGGTAGGTAGGTAAAACTTTATTTTACTACGCTAACCCCTACAGCAAAAGCTGATTTCCAAGGGGGGCGTAGTATTAAATTCAAATTTACATTACAAACATAATTAAATAGGTTATAGTAAATATTAATAGATTAAATAGTCAAGGTAAATATGGATTTGAAAACTCTAATTAGTATAGCCAGGTGTCATACGTTTTTGTTGAATATAGCTAGTGATTCTTTTCCTCTTAATTCATTTGGGAGACTATTCCACAGTTTAGCCCCTCTATAGCTAAGACTTTTTTTAAGATATTCAGTCTTAGGCTTGGGCAAATTGAGTTTAGTGGAAGAGCCCCGCAAATTATAATGCTGGGAGGAAGACGTCTTTTGAAAAATATCAGTAAGTCGTAAGGGCGCTAGATCATGAGTAATTTTATACATCAGACTTGCCACAAACTGGGTTCTGCGTTCGCTCAGAGGCTTCCAGTTTAATTCATTTTGAGCAAGTTCAGATTGACCATGTTCATTTTTACGACCCACGATAGCTCTAGCAGCCCTATTTTGTAATTTCTGGAGAGGATCAGAAAGTGTGGTACCAATGGTGTCCCAAACTTCGCAACAGTAATCAAGGTGAGGCCAAACAAGTGCATTATAGGCACAAATTAATGTATTACGGTCTACACATGATTTTAACTGTCTGATTGCATGCCCCAATTCCGGATGAGACTTTTTTGGCAATTTTATCAATATGCTTTTCCCATGACTGACTCTTCCACAGTCCCTCATTCGTACGCGCGGTCGCGTCATTTGAGCTTCAGATTCTATCGCATTCCCATTAAGCACCGCGCTCCCATTGTTTTTCCACTGATCTCTATTCCCAACTGAAGCGACGAAAGACGAGGCAGTTCCCATGATAGAAATTCATCAATATAGACTCCAAGTGCCTTTGTTTCTCTTACCCTTTTAATTGGTATGTCACCAACAAATACCTTTGGGGTAGCCAATATATTATTAATATTATGCCGTGATCCAATTAGTATGTACTCAGTTTTAACGAGATTTAAAGATAGTTTATTTGCACAGAGCCACTGATTAACGTTTAAAAGATCGTGATTGATGGCAACTTCTACATCATGAAGAGATTTACCAGATACAGTTAACGTTATATCGTCGGCAAACATTCTTGATGACGAGCGTTCAAGACTTGTAGGCAGATCGTTTATATAAATTAGAAACAGGAGTGGCCCAAGAATTGAACCTTGGGGGATCCCACAAGTAACTAGATTTTTTTAGACAATACGCCGTTCACAGTACACATTTGAAATCTGTTCTCTAAGTATGATCCTAAAAGATTTAGGGCAGGTTTTTGTAGACCATAAAGGTCAAGTTTCTTAATCAATATATTATGATTTATAGTATCAAATGCTTTCTGCAAGTCAAGAAATACTGCAATATTGAATTGACCACGGTCCATATTAATGAACCATTCGTTAGTAGTGTCCAAAAGGGCAGAAGCTGTAGAATGGAACTGCCTAAAACCAAATTGATTTTGAGACAACAAATTATTAAGAACAAAATAATCATATAGTTGACCATATAGAACTTTTTAATTTAATTTAATAATTTCGTCACCTTTATATAGATATATACAAAAAATGTATACTAGCAAACAAGCAACACTAACACAACATTCTTACAAGATAACACACTAAACATGGACGTGACTGGAGAAAAGAACAGGACTTGCGTCCCAATTGACACTTTACCCCTATCATTACTAGTATATGATTAAACAAACAACTATATTATATAACATTAAATTTACTTAGATGCAGCCAGGAGGACTATATGATGGTAATTTAGCATTATAGAACTCGCGTAGCCTGGCTCTAAATATAATATGGATATACTAGAGTTAATTACTAGAGATTTCAGTTCTGATGAAAGACTGTACCACAGGTTGGCTGATCTTATAAAAAAAGAGTTCCTATAAAGTAGTCCTGTTTGTGATTAATCAGGAAGTTGAAATTGTTTTCGTCGTAATTGCGTCGTGATTTATAGCCTGGTTCGAAGGTGCATAAATAGTTATTGACATCCATAGATATTAGTCCGGTTTTTGATTTGAAAACTAGCAACAGGTCGGAGATCTCTCGGCGGAATTCTAATGGAAGGAGGTTTGTTTTAATTAGCCTCTCTGTATAGGACATTTCGTTCGGGTAGTTCAGTATAAACTTCGTCGCTCGCCGCTGAATATTTTCAATTAATGATTTGTGTTTGATGGTATTGGCTTCCTGTCAAACTCCATCTTTTCTACCGCGATGCAGTCTTGACGTTCAAATGCATGAATGGAACGGCCCTGATTACTTGTAAAAGCAATTTGTAAAGAGATGCAGTATAAGTGGACGCTGTACCAGAAATTCCCAATCCTTGAACATCCCTTTTTATAAAAGTGCCACTGGCCAAAGATCATTTTATTACCGTGCTGTTTCACTCTGGAACGCTCTACCAGTGAACATTAAGACAAGCACGTCTATAAATATTTTTAAAAGTAAACTTCGAAGACATCTTTTTCACTTTATAGCCATAGATATTCACATATTATATTGTATTGTAAATTATCGTATTTGGCCAGCCTCGTACCCAGGCGCAAATAACGTACTAAAAATAGCAACACTACAGTGTTTTTATATAGATCAGTGGCTATGATGAGCGAGCGAGCGCGCGGGGGTGCTAGGTCAGGACACGACGGGCCCAAGCACCCCCGCGCGCTCGCTCATCTTAGCCACTGATCTATATAAAAACACTGTAGTGTTGCTATTTTTAGTACGTTATTTGCGCCTGGGTACGAGGCTGGTATTTGGCTCTGAAAAGCCCCCCCCCCCCCTGGGGGAGAGCGAAATTAGAGTATTTTATGGTATATGGCGACCAGACATTACTGGCATATTCCAGCTGGGGCCTAACCAGGGTGCAATACAGGAGTCTTCTTGTAGCGTAGTCACGCATGTTCCTACATATCCTTTTAATGAGGCCAAGGGTCTTATTTGCTTTCGATGCAGTGACCTCGATATGCCTAGACCATGATAGATCACTGGATACGGTGACACCGAGATCCCTGATGTGCATAACTTTCTCGATCGGATGACCATTGAGATTGTACAGCGCTTTGTTTTCCAATTTCTTCTTCCTCGAGATGTGCATTGCCTTGCAAAAACTTTACTTACTATAGGCAGAATGGAAATTTGGCGATAGTTATTCAGCATGTTTCGAGGGCCATTTTTGTGTAAAGGGATAACTCTCGCTAGTTTCCACTCTGAAGGAACAGTTTCACTATAGATTGCCGTATTAAAAATTCTTGTCAGTGAATTTGCAATTATTGGCGCAGCAATACGAATAATTTTAGCGGGAATTTTATCAATTCCAGTAGATTTACAAGGATTTAAAGAGGCGAGAAGTTTGTATACTTTGGTTTCAGACACTGTTTGAAACTTGAAACTACTTGTTGCTTTTGTTATGTAATCCGTGAAATTTCTGTCAGTGTTACCAATGGTTGTGGCAATTTTTGGACCAATGTCAGTAAAAAAGATTTAAAGCGCTGCTCCGAGACAGACAAACGTAGATTGTTAAAGTTTTTAATGTTTTATTATAAGGGTGGGTGGGAGGACTGAGTGAAGGAAGGGGGGGGGGGATTATTCGTGTGTTATATTTATATATATATATATTCGTATATTTTCATTATTTTCTTCCCTAATTATTAATCAACGGCCCCTTGAAAATCAGCTACAAGGAACTGTAGATAAACTTGCTGAAGGGCTACCGTTGTATATGTGTGTAAATAAGATTAAATAATAATAATAATAATAATAATAATAATAAAGTAATTATTAAAGCGCTCCGCTAATTCATTTGGACAAAAAATTTGACCATTCTGAGTATGGATACAATTTATTTCGCGACATTCTTGTTTCCGGTTAAGGATTTTATTAACGGTTTTCCAAGCTTTTTTAGGGTCATGTTTGACACTTTCAAATTGTGCTTTATAATATGCTGTTTTTGCTTCTCGCAGTGTACTAGTTATATGTTATTATATGTTATTATGTTAAGATAATATTATTTGCTGATGATACTAGTATTTTTTATTCAGGCAAAGATCTTGACTAACTACTACAATCGGTTAACTTACAGCTTGTAAAATTGTCCATGTGGTTTAAAACAAATAAGTTATCATTAAATCTCAAAAAAACAAAAAGTATGATTTTCTGCTCGAGGACCAAACGTTATACAAAAAATATTGATATTTTGATTGATAATCAAATTATAGAACAAGTTAGTTCTTTAACATTTCTTGGCGTTCATATTCATAAAAATCTAGATCGGAAACCTCATATTAATACAATTTCTCTAAAAATTTCTAAGTCCATTGGAGCCATAAACAAAATAAAATCACTAGTTTCGGCCACTGCTCGGCGAACTCTATATACTGTTCTTTGGTTCTACCATATATTCAATATTGCAACATAATCTGGGCAAACACTTACAGTATCAATCTTGAAAAACGCGCCATCCGAATAATTGCTAATGTACGATATAGGGATCATACTAAGCCATTATTTCTTAAGCTAAAACTATTAACAGTGTATGATATTAATAAGTTACAAACTGGATCTCTCATGTATAGATGTATATTTACTCCATCCACTCTTCCCACTGTTTTCCGAACTTACTTTACTTTTAACAATGAAATTCACAATCATAACTCAAGAATTGCCAGTAAAATTTATGTCACTCAAGCCAAGACCAAAACTAGACAAATGACTTTAAGAAAAAGTGGGATTACTCTTTGGAATTCACTTGATGATTCCATCACCCATGCTACATCACTCCAATCTTTCCAGAAAAAGTTTAAATATTCCATGTTTAATGAAATGATTGAATAATCATGAGTTATATGTACTATTTAAAGCACGCGTAGGAGTGTTTTATCACATATAAAACACGACGCGTAGCGGAGTGTTTTATATGTGATAAAACACGACTGCAAGTGCTTTAAATGGCTTAAAAAACGACTCATCTTATACGAGTTCATTGGCGAAGTAATTTTTAAAATAAACCTTGTATAAACCGAGAAAATCAAAGCTAAAGTTTATGTAAATTAACATGATTTTTTATCACATATAAAACCACGACACGTTTATGATTTTTCTTCGTGTTTTGCTCCTGAATTATTAATGAGTTTTTTAAGCTTTATTAAAAGAATATAATATCATTATATTGTTTTCTTTTCTCTCACACAAACAACAAATTAATAGCTACTTAATATTTCTATACTCTGCTGGATAAGGTGATTGGTAATTACCAAACTCTCTCGAGTTTCAATGCCAATCTCCTGCCAAATCTTTATAATATTGTAATTGTGTGTTTAATATAGGCTAACACTTGTAAATATTTTAAAAGTATGGTAAATATATTTTTTGATTTTGATTTGATTTGAGCGCCACGCGCAAGGGTAAAAATATCAACACGCATTTTTGGGCTTCCTATGTATGGGCACATCAACCACGTCGTTCCAAACGTAGTGAAGTGATTCCAATAAGGAGTGCATAATATTAACACATAATTTATTAAAACTGTGTGTTAATATTATGCACTCTTTATTCGGAATAACTTTTGTCTTCTTTAAGGCCTAGCCTTGAAACATTCGCGCAATGCAACCTTAAATAAAACAACTTGAACTTTACCTTACAGTCGAGAAGCCACCGGTTTCCAAACACTTAGTGATGCTGGATAAGGCACGTTTGGCCATGACTGAAGTGGTCCAAGATATTTTAAGCAGCAGCATACGGACTCCGAACAGTACTCTAAAAAACATAAATTTAAACCAGGTCAATCAAGTTATACATCAGATCGAACGTTTCATGGAACAAGCTGATTTATCCAGGTACAGAAAGAGAATTGAATAAAATATGTTAGTTATAGTTGTGCTCCTTCACCCATTTGCACAACTAACCCACCCTTTGTATATTACGCCTACTTACCTACCTACCCACCTGACAACCCACCCGCCTACTACGTACCTAACCACCTGACTACC
This sequence comes from Paramuricea clavata, assembly GCA_902702795.2. NCBI lineage: Eukaryota > Metazoa > Cnidaria > Anthozoa > Malacalcyonacea > Plexauridae > Paramuricea > Paramuricea clavata. The sequence continues at coordinate 24,273 of CACRXK020004086.1, forward strand.
CACCCCCTACTACGTACCTACCCACCTACCTACATACCGACGTACCTACCCACTTACCTACATACCTACTTAATTACCTACCTATCCATGCACCCACCCACCAATCTCGTACCCAGAGCAATGCCTGTGCACGGGCTAGGATGGCACTGGCTCTGGGGAAATTGAAAACCGGAAGCACTAAATTTAGGGGTTCCGGTTCTTTGTCGGCATGCACGATTGATAAACGTTAACCAATCAGAGCACAAGAAAAATTCAATTTCCCCAGAGCCAATGCCATCCTAGCCCGCGCACAGGCATTGCTCTGGGTACGAGATTGCCCACCCACCAACCAAATTACCTGCACACCCACCTATATACCCATCCACCTACCTACCCACCCAACCACCTACCGAACCTAACTATACACCCACCCACCAACCTATCATCTACCCACGTACAGTACCTACCAATCCACCCACGTACCTGCTCTACCTACCCACCTACCAATAAACCTTTCTTATTTCTATTTATACTATATATAGTATTAATTTCACTTTTAGAAAGAAATATAAACTGCCAGAGCTGAAAAGCGATATCAAAGAAGCTGTAGAACTGGGGAACATGAAATTGGCACGGCGTACGCTCGCCATAGCACTTAATACGATAGAGAAAAGCAGCTCAGGAATGGCTGGACGTCGGAAAAGATCAATCAAGGATGACATAAAAAATTTTCTTTGGGACCTTGGCAAAAAAACGCTTTCCAAAATGTTTGCGTTGCCAGGTGTTGCGATCGATATGATGGGCCGCATGTACGAAGAAATATCCAAACACTTAGTGACAATGGATAAGGCACGTTTGGCCATGATTGAAGTGGTCCAAGATATTATAAGCAGCACAATACGGAATTCGAAAAGTATTCTGAAAAACATAAATTTAAACCAGGTCAATCAAGTTATACATCAGATCGAACGTTTCATGGAACAAGCTGACCTATCCAGGTACATTGAATAAAATATGCATGGGAGCTAAAATTATAGTTGTGCCCGGGGCCTTCACCTATATACACAACCTACCCACCCTTTGTGTATATCATCCACCTGCCTACTGACCTACCCAGTTACCTATCTATCCCTACCTAACTATCCACCCGCCCACCTACCTACCCACCCAACCAACTACCCACACATTCACCTACCCACCTAGATATTGAACTAATTTCACTTTTAGAAAGAAATATAAACTGCCAGAGCTGAAAAGCGATATCAAAGACGCTGTAAAACTGGGGAACATAAAATTTGCACGGCGTACACTCGCCATAGCACTGAATACGATAGAGAAAAACAATTCAAAACCAGCTGGACGTCGGAGAAGATCGATCAAGCAGGATGTAAAAACGTTTCTTGAAAACATAAGGAAATACCTTGGTGAAACAATGTATTCCAAACTTTTTGCGCTGGACGGAGGAAAAACGTTAATATTTGCGATCGATATTACGGGCAGCATGAATGATGTAATAGAGGCGGCCAAAGCAATTGCAACTGAGATCAGCACGTCTAAACGCCGTGCACCACCAAGCAGTTATATTCTGTCCTGGTTTAGCGACCCCCAGGGTAAGAAATTAATATTTAAGTGCATCAAAAAATATAGAGATATCATTTTCATCACTTTTTCTCAGGCGACCAGGCGAAAAATGATCAACTGCGCGTGCTCAGCAAGATTAAAGTGAGTCGTGCTCAGGTCGTCATCCAATCAGATGCGTACATATAGTAACTTGCCGAGCATGCGCACAAAAAAGGGGGTACACTAGTTACGTCTCTGTATGTCCCTACTCTGTGTTATCACAGAATAAATAAGACATACAGAGACGTAACTGACCGTTGTAAACACTGCGGGAGATTACGTTATCATGTACCCACTTTTTTTCAGGCGACCGGGCGAAAAATGATCAACTGCGCGTGCTCAGCAAGTTTGGAGTGAGTCGTCATCAGGTCGTCATCCAATCAGATGCATGCATCTAGTAACTTGCCGAGCATGCGCACAAAAAAGTGGTACGTCTCTGTATGTCTCTACTCTGTGGTGTTATAGTACAATCTATCATCTGTGTTTATATACAAAAGTGTCGTGATCTGTTGGCTCGCGTCATTTGAAATTTAATTAAACGGCACATCAACTACGTCGTTCCAAACGCGCGCATCCAAGACAAGAGAAATTAATTTTGCACATTAAAGAGAGCACGCCACGTACTATCTAGTGGCTTTCCTTCCTGATCTACGGGGTGTATAAAAAAAAAACTGAACAGACTTGAAATTGCTCTCAATTTCGCAAAACACCTATTTGTATCCGGTTTTTTATGTATATAGCTTCTTTTCATTCTTTGGGTACTTATAATGTAGAATAATGAAAAAAAATTCTCAAACTCAAATTTGGTGAACCAGGGGGGGTGTCTTTTCCAACAAACTAAAAATGGCTCGCGCACAAAATTTAAAAGTTTTAATCATATTTTGAGTTAATAGATGGAAACTTTGTTTGGTTTTTAATTACTGTACAAAATTTCAGACAATTTGGTTTAGTTTAAGCCGTTTAACTATTCATTTTATTCTAAAAAATCAGCCTTTCGCATGCTTAATTAATGCCTTTACCTAATTTGCATATTACTAACATATGCAAATTAGGCAAAGGCATTAATTAAGCATGCAAATAGCTGATTCAGTTTAGGAAAAAATGTAAGTTTGCGTGAATAGTTAAACGGCTTAAACTGAACCAAATTGTCTGAAATTTTGTACAGTAATTAAAAACCCGACAAATTGTCCATCTATTGACTCAAAATATGATTACAACTTTTAAATTTTGTGCGCAAGTCATTAGTCAGTTTGTTGGAAAAGACACACCCCCCTGGTTCACAATATTTGAGTTCAAGAAATTTTTTTCATTATTCTACATTCTAAGTACCCAAAGAAGCTATATCTATAAAAAACCGGATACAAATAGGTGTTTTGCGAAATTGAGAGCAATTTCAAATCTGTTCAGTTTTTTTTTATACACCCTGTATATAGTATTGTGCTTCTCAATTTCAATTGACTCTCTCATTTTGCGAGAGAACTTATGACTATCAATCGCCAAAATGGTTGCTTCGTCCCATTTTATACGATGGTCGTAAGTCCATGTATGTTTAGCCACAGCAGATTTATCTTGCTCGGCTTTCTCGCAATTCGTCTTGTGTTCCTTAAGACGTACTGAGAGATTTCGACCAGTTTTACCAATGTAAACAAAACCACATTCACAAGGAATGCGGTACACACTAGTTTTCTGATATTCATTAACGTTGTCTTTATGTGTGCAAAGACCTCGAAACAATTTGTTTTCGGTAGAATCATAGGCTGCCCAAAAGTGCGTGTTGAAATTTTTACCCTCGCGCGTGGCGCTCGGGCATGCATCGAGTCTACTCAGTTTATTATTATGACATAATAATATTTATTCAACACGCACTTTTGGGCAGCCTATGGTAGAATGGTATACCTTTATACCTGCTTCATTCTTCAAAATTCTTTCAATTTTGTGTGAAACCGGACCAATGTATGGTAGACAAACAGACGACTGATATTCAATTTTCTGCTGTATACTTTGTGGTGTTTTCATAGCATTATCTATGCTGTGAAAACATCACAAAGTATATGTTTACTGATCGAAAGCTTTGCAGTAATAAATTTACGTGGTGTTTCCACAAACAAAAACTGTTATATATTTAATCGCCATGCAATCATACAAAGAAACAAAAGTTATTCCAAATAAGGAGTGCATAATATTAACACACAATTTATTAAAACTGTCACTAAAACCATCACTATAACCATCACCGTCACTATCACCATAACCATGGTCTTTGTCACAATCACCATCACCATCACAACCATCGCCATTAATAAAAAGTTTCATTTTAGACCTGGGAGGCGCCATAAAAAAAAAGAAAGATCAAGTGGGTGAATTTGTTAACAAAATAGGAAATCTCGTAGCAAGGGGTGGAGGGGATTGTCCAGAATATGCATTGGAAGGTATGTTCCAAGCTATCCAAGCAAATCCCGAATATGGATCCCCGTTGTTTGTTTTCACCGACGCACCGTCAAAAAAAGACACAGTGGAAAATGTGGAAATGCTCCTTTGTCTTGCTGAAGAATACGGAATAACCATCAACTTTTTCACGCAAGAAGAATGCCAAAATCCTCCTGGCAGCACATTCGAATCTTACAAAAAGTTAGCATCCAAGAGTGGAGGAAGTTATCTGCCGATCGAAGACACTGAACTGAAACGTTTGGCAAACTTTACGGACGCAGAATTAGGTAGGGGCTCGTCGTTGGTAATGTAGCACAGGTGCAATGGATCTAATTAACCTTATAACTATGATTTTGATCTAGACAAGTCTAGATCAAAATTTCATCACAGCTTGAAAGAGCATCACAAAATTAGTAATATTCCGAAGTTTCGTTGCGAAATGTTGTATAATGCGGATAATATAGCCTTGCGAAGTTTGCAATTTTCAGTCATTTTAGATTACAAACGGGAAATTGATACCCAACACCCGATTGGGCTGTCAATTTCCGCACGATTTTCTTAGTAGTATTAAAATATCCAAAATAAATATAAAAGTTCACCCTTTTTTGAATTTAGGTACTCCGGCAACAGTAAAATGTGGTGGTACAATTTCGAAGAAAAGAAAGAAGCGCAGTACCGTGGACGAAATTTTAATTCCACTCGACGATACCATTTCTCAGTTAGTTATTTCTGCAACAACCGAGAAAAATGCAAATGGCATCAGCCTACATACTCCTTCTGGAGTGGCATGGACCGAGGGAATGAATCGTTTTCCTAATGTTGCTATTTATATTGTTGACTCGCCTATGGTTGGTAACTGGAAATTCCGGGTCCCCGTAGACGCGGGGAAATACCAATACACAGTCAAAGTTTCGAGCACTGAGAATATTAACTTTAATCATGGTTACATGAAAAACGTGAACAAGAAGATATTGGAATTAAAATCTCCCATAGCTGGTAGGTGACCGTTCCATTAAAGTTCGTCTACGTTTGAAACGTCCTAGCAAAAGTCCGTGATTCGCTCCCAGGGAACAAACGCAAAAATCTCACCTCTTCTTATAAGAGTCGATTACAGCTTTTGCTACTCGCGCGGTGATAATCTATAGTCATGTAATAATCTGCAGGCGCAATATTAAGTTGTCAAAACAAATTTGTAATATAGATAAATATATTTAACAAGTAGATAAGATTTTGCCGTTGTCTGTGCAGCTATAGATACACAGTATCCGTAGCGACTATACATATTTTATACTTACGATATAGGTGAACCAGCCCAAGTCTATCTTACAATATCTGGAGAGAAGCAAATTCAAAATAATTCAATCCGTATGGACATCGTCGATATTTATGGCAAAGTCCTTATCCCTGATATAAAACCGGTACGACTGAACGGCAAAAGTGGCTTACGCTACACTTTAATATTCGACCCACCAAGTGATCAATTTAAAATATTGATTAAAGGAAGAACAAGTAAGAACAAGGTATTCCAGCGAATCTCACAGCGGGCCAGTCAGGTGAAACCGTTGGTTCTGAAAGAATTTTATAATTCGGGAAGATATGCAATCAAACAAGGCGGTAGCGCATTCATCATGTTGTATTTGTTTAACGGCATGGGTACAGATCAAGTGTTTAGGACTTCATTCAAGGATAATCTTGGGTACAAGGTGAGAAAAAAAGGCGATATTTTACAGAGTCGAACCACTCACAGTGTGAGCTCATGAGAAGTTTATAACACTTCTAAAATAATTATAGCTATTGCCATATTATATTCTAAGATGAACGTTTGTAACCACACGATTTTCGTAGATCAGAAAATGAGGATTATATCCCTATTCCGTAGTGTAGTTTATGAAAGCTAATTTGATGAAGACAGAAATGTACGTATCGACTAACGATACGTACATTTCTGTCTTCCTTCATCAAATTAGCTTTCATAAACTACACTACGGAATAGGGATATAATCCTCATTTTCTGATCTACGAAAATCGTCGTTAGAGGGGGGAAGGGGTGGAACACTCCCACTTGTAAGTTATACACCTGATTTTCAAAATTGTCTGGGGGAGCATGGATCCCGTGAAAGTGTCCCCTAGTAGTGCCCTAGCTTTTTTTGGCATCTGTATTTACAGGATCAACCCTTGATGCATGTTATCTAAATTAGTTTTATGTTATATTTTAAGATTCTCAGTGAAATATTTTTCCTGTAAAATATAGCAGGACATCCAGTTTGACAATTGTTAGTGTCACACATACAGTTACAGTGTACGAGTGTCCATTTACTTGATTATTTCCAGAAAATGTTCAATGTTCTCTTGCGGTCCCAGAAAGTCAAATATTTTCCCACCCCTGCTGAGTCAGGTCTAACATATGTATAAAGTTTCCACTTGAAATTTCCATCTACAAAAACCCTTCAACATCAAATGAAATGTGGCTTACATGTCTCTAGGTGTCTCTTCTTGGGCGAAAACGAACAACAGTGAGGGCAAAAAGCAAGACGTTCTTACGCGTTGCTGTTCGATATGGTGGAGGAAAACGGGGCAGAGTTGGTCAAAACGAAAATGTCATTATACTGGTGCAAGGCAGTCATGGTGCCAGCGCAACTGAAGTTGTTTCATTCATGATAAAGAAATAAGATGCAGGATGTTGTTGAAAGGAATTGAAGAAATCTATTGGGGTAGACATCTAAATGTGTAAAGAAATATTCCAAACTATTTAGTAAAAAGGTGAAACAATACGATTATTGATCTAGTTTTAATAATGACATTTGAAATAAAACGGACGGCGATGAAAAATTTTTAAAAATTTTATAGATGTAATTTGAAATCAAATTTACTAGAGGTATATCATGTAACGATTTTGGTTAAAGCATAAGCTATAGTTTGAATAATAATGATTACAGAAAAATATGAGAATTTCAAATAAAATGACTGGTTGTTAGGGGCGTGGCGAAAGAATCACGATTCCAGGGGGGTAAGGTCGCTGCCATATGACAATGACCAACTTTTTGTTGGGTTTTTTCTGCGGTTTTGAATCTGCATTTCTGCAAGGCAATGGTTGTTGGGTACGCGTTTTCCAGTAATATTTTTTGACCAACAGCAAATAATTTTTGAAATTATTGTGTAAGGGGAGGGTATCTTATTACCCCTGGTTGTCGTGCTAAAAGTAGCAGAGGAAATCGATGAATGCTTGTAGTCATCCTACTAACATTTTGTTATTTTTGTATGTGGAAATGTTTTGTAAATTTTGAAAATGTTTTGACCAGTCAATGATAACATCCCTATATATGTAGTTCTATTTTTTTTCCTAAAATTGAATCGTGGAACGCGTTATTTGGAAACATTCGGGTACTCTATCCTATTTTAGTTTTCAGCTAGCTCAGCCATGTTCCCCTATTGGCTTGTAGATGTATTGAGCTGAAACGGTGTTAGAGGTCAAGCCTTAAACACAAAATAAACAAAAGATCCACTTATGGTAGCAGGAGAAAATCCACTTATGGTAACTCCGGCAATATGGCTAGCACTTTACAAGAACCTGTACAAAGGGCAACAGCAAGTGAAAAACAATTTGTCACGTGAGAGATGGTTATAAATATAATGGCCAAGTAAACAATCCTCAAAAGTGAGAAGAACAGCGCAGAGATGAACTACTTGTTGTTTTTGGTGATCCTCCTGGAGGTATTTCAAGGTTCAGTGTTTGCTCGAACACGGGCTGCCAGCCGAGGTACGTGTATCTAGAGCCCCGTTTACACGACAAGCGTTTTGGGTACGGCACTCTTAAATTTAGGCACGCGGACCTATAAATTTCGGCACGGCACTCTTAATTTTTGTCGTGTAAACGGTGACAAGATAGGTCCGCGTGCCCAAAATTTTTGGCGGGCCGAGACCATCGCCAGAGGTAGTCTCGGCCCGCCAAAAAAGCAGCACGCGGACCCAAAATTAATTACGCATGCGCTATTGGCTTTTGCTTCGAAGTAACTATACAATATCAATATGGCGTCTGCTGAAAAGAAAACGAGAGGCACGTTATGGCCTGACAATGCGACAAAATGCCTAATACAGTTGTGGTCGGAGGAGACAATACAGGTTTCTTTAGATTCCTGTAAAACATCTCGTCAAACTTCCAGTGTTTACCAAATATTACTGGTGAGTATTCATGAAAATTGTGAATATTTAAAGTTTTATTTCTATTCAATGTTACCTAACCTAATAGCCATGCATGTAAATAGCGGGACAGAATATATAGTTAACTATCGTATTCCCTCTATAATTTTAAGACCATGTTTTATACTGTTGTTGTTAATAGTTACAGTAATACACGGGGCAATTTTTGCTGCAACGTGCAATGCAAATATTTCGGATACAGAGCCATGTTATAAAAAAGTAGTAAGTCACATAGAAAGTGTGGGCAGGCCCGCTTTCTATTCAGCCAACAATTTCTTGACATAACATACTACCAAGGGATGAAAATTAAAGAAATGGCATGAAGAATGTTGGCAGATCGACTCACAATTTCCCTGCCATTCCTTTTTAGTTTTTAGAAACATGGCTCTGTGTCAGAAATTGCATTGCAATTTGCAACAAAAATTACCTCGTGTAACATGACTTTTAGCCTGGGGGCTTAATAGAGGCTGGGACTAACTTTTTAATATTACTCATCATTTAATTAAGAAGCATTTCAATACATTTTACAGGTAAACCACATGAACTGATGTTCAAGTGTTCCTAACCCATTTGGAATTTTCCTAATTATATATACCAGTCCTGTAATTTTCCTAAAACGTTGTTGCAAATCCTTTGAAGTAATTTGCAATGTTCCTAAGCCAATTAAATGTCCCTCACTGCAGGTGCAGTTGCACTACCATAG
>CACRXK020004087.1:0-33197 GCA_902702795.2 Paramuricea clavata
GGGGGTGAAATAGGGGTATACAAATCCGCCGATTTGAAGCAAAATCCGCGATCCGAGCCAAAATATTAGATAAATCCGCAATCTGCTGTATAAATAAGATCCGAAATCCGTGTAAAACATTCGCCAGATCCGAAATCCGGACAATTTTTTCTATGAAATCCGACGATCCCCCCCCTCATGAATTATCAATGATTTTTTAATTGAGTTCTAAATCACCGCGATGTACACAAAAGAAATAGAACACAATTAGCAACAATAGAATAATATTGTAATTTTTAAAATCATTTGAACTAATTTTGTGTTTGTTATTTTTCCTTGTCAGGTAGTTCCAGTGTTAGCACTGCTGTGTAATTATTGTAAATAAACGCATAATAAGGTATATATTATTATAGATATATGTTATATTACCTACGTACTTAGCCTTTGTCAAGAAAAGCTATAGTTTCATGAAACAGCACCGTGACAACTTTTTCTTGTCGTATTAATACAAGTCGTTACAAGGTGCTTACAACCGGATGCTATTTCTTGTAACAAGTTGTTGCAAGCTCTTAACTACTTTTATATGAATCAAACTTTTTATATTTCAAACATTAGGTCTACGGCGGTGGGGTGCGGTATTGAAATTTCAAATATAGGTCCATTGTAACAAATTTCCACAAGCCTGAGGGGCTATTTATACAAACCCGGCTCGCCGAGCTGGCCCTGTTAGCCGGTTGAGATGTTAGCAAGCCAAAACTGGCGAGGGAAACCTGTTTATGAATTATGTCTGTCACGAATGGCAAATTCATGCTTTGTTGGACAAATTTTCAATTTTTAAACTACTCAATTTTTTACTTGAAATTTCTTAAGACCGACGTAAGAAATAAAAGATTATCTAGAGAATATCCATTCAGATAAACATTAGCCTGCTCCCAACATTGAATTCAATGACTTTTTTGCTAGCCCTTGTTAGTCCTGTTACTCCAGTGAGGGCTGGACAGTTTTTTGGAAAATTTTTTGGAAAGTTTTGTTTTCACGTAAAGTGAAATTATTTGTCAAGGAAATTAGTATGAAGTCGGGTGCCCCGTTTAACCGGGCCAGCCCGGCAAACCTGGCTCATATAAATAGCCCACACGAACAGCCCTAAGAAAAACAGCAGATGCTATTTACTCTCACTCTACTTCGAAGGGGCAACGGGGTATGCCTAACCAAAACCCTCCGGAAAGAGTTGGTGAAGTTTTTTATACATTTTGGGTGTAAATTGATATTGGATTAAGTTTATCCATGAAATAAAAACGTACCACAAAAACTGATGTTGTTCGGTGAAAATAACTTGTGAATTTTTAAATTATTCTCATTCGTGTGAATCCAATACCTATTGAAGCTGTTTATATTTGGTCGCGGTTCTATTCCACCTTGATCACGACCAAATGAAAATCACGCTTTACAAAGCAAGACTTCAGAATGTTATTTTTCAAATTGAAATTAGTGTAGTCCCCATTATTACTGAAATACCATATAACATGAAGTATAACCACACTATTACTGAAATACCACACGAACTAACACAAAGTATAAACATAGCAAGCCAACGACAATTTTAATAAGAACGTTTTGGTAACTTGTTCCCAAGACTTTCTTTCTCATCTGCGCGACATTTCTCTCTTGTATTTCCATGATTGCTCGTCTTGCTCCGCCCCAGGCTCCCGGACCTGTGAGCCGATACTGCGGTGGCGAGCATGGCCCGAAGTAACAGCGAAGTGCTAGCAAGGGATCGGAAAACAGCATTCTACCCAAACGAGGCCTGCATCCAATAATCTCGGCCAAGCTGTTGCAATATGGGATGTAATACACCTTAAAATGTAAAAAGAAACTATTTTTGTATACTAAATATTTCTATCGGGTCTAAACTGTTCTCCCTGGATGTCCAGGAGGAGGAAACCCACAGTAACCAACCTAACTTTACTTATACTGGATATCTTTATCGGTTCTAGAGTGTTTTTTCTTCTGGAACAAACTGGAGTACCCTTGGAAAACCTGCAGTATTTGCAGTGGTACCACCAGGATTTTGTTTGGGGGTTCAACTTAATAATTGGCGAATCACAATTCTCGGAACGTCCAGGGCCATGATCCCCCAAATTGAATTTTGCGTTTCTGAAACGCTTCCTGCATTGTGGAGGCACTTGAAGAGACTTGTAAAGGTCTCAATAAATAATCAAATATTAATTTCAGAATACTTGACAATTTAACTCAGTGGAAGACTTCGTCACAGAGAGCTTTATAGAAGCAAGATATGCAACACTGTCAGATGACAATTTTCCACCCTCCTCTCCTTATTTTTCCCCGTTTGGAATAGTTCAATAAAAAATTAGTGGTACTTTTACGTCGCCACTTATTACATATTTGAAGATAGAAATAAGGTAGGGAATATTGAATGTTAAAACTATTCCGCTTCCAACTCCGATTTCAGACCGCTAAATGTTACAGGGTCAAACAGCGCTCGATGCCCTTCCAGTGTGCCACCAATATCCACAATGTGCCACCAATATCCACAATGTGCCGCCAATATCTACAATATGCCACCAATATCCACAATGTGCTACCAATATCTACAATGTGCCACCAATATCCACAACGTGCCGCCAATATCTACAATGTGCCGCCAATATCTACATTGTGCCACCAATATCCACAATGTGCCGCCAATATCCACAATGTGCCGCCAATATCTACAATGTTTAATTAAACCTTACCACTGTGGAGTGTTTCTTAGCATCATAACTCTCGCTCTCCCTCCTTGCAAGGTTTTCAGCAATATCTTGTTCCATCTCTCTTATCGCGGGTAACTTGACCAAACCCTTGAACACTCTTGTGGCTAGCCGTGCTTGGAGTTCAGCTACAGAGAACATACACCCGACCGGCTGTAGGCACCCTATGAATGCAATGCTCGGCTTCTCTTCAACTCTGAACATGTGTTTGTACATCATGGGGGAGTTGTTCTTGAATTTGACCATGTTTTCGTCGAGAAATGGAAATGTATAATTGTAGCCCGTTGCTAGGATGATGGTGTCAATGTCCTTGGCAACCGAACCGTCCACGAAGATTACATCTGTTAGCGAAGAACATGAATGTTTTAAGACATTATATTAAGTGGATGAGAACAGCTACTAAACTAAGTATAGGTTAAACACCAAGAACGGAGGCTTTAAGCCAGATAAATCCCGAAGGCCCCTGACCAACGTCCGAGCGAGATATGACCTAATTTATTAAATCTTTACGTTGCTTTTATTGCTTTGTTTTACTTTGCTTTACTTTAATACTTTGATGCTTTGCTGAACTGAAGTGAAATTAAAGTTGGACAACTACTACCTAAAATATTACCTTTCTCTGTCAATGTGGAGACATCAGGCTTAATAAGTACAGCTCCACTTATAATCTTATACGGAAGGAAGTCGTTCACAACTGGCGGCTGCTGTAAATAACTGTTGCTAGGCAACAAACCAAAGTTGCGATGGTCAAACTTCGCGTTGACAACCTTCATACACACCCAGTCTGTGAGGCCGCGAGGGAGATCGAAGAAAAACCGTCGTTGCAAAAATTGGTCGCTGGGTATACCAAACGCTTGAATTCTTGAAGTAATCCATGAACCACGTCTTGTGCTGAGATATACTTTGTTCACCACCTGACTGAGCTCTGTCGCTATAGCAACAGCAGAGTCACCAATACCTAATTAAGAATTTGACGGGGGTAAAGTTATTTATGCAGAGTAACTATCAAGCCTATAAAGTGTTCATCTCAGGGACTCAGTAAGAGTCGTTGCTGGGTCCCTGAGATGACGTTTATTTTTATTATAAACTCCATGTTGAATCATGTTTCCCTTCTTAAGCCTCAACTCAATGTTGAGCTAGCTTGCAAAAGTTATGTCGGCGTTGTTTACAACATTGAACTGGGAGGCGGGGACAAAGTTTGTTTTGTCAATGTTCAATAACTTCGTAATATTGGCTGGAATGGTCTCAAGGGGTTTGTCCAAGATTCAGTGACGTAGCCAGAACGATAATTGGGGGGTGCCCATATTCATATATTCGTGTTCACATACCATAAAACAATTTATTTCAAAAGAAATTAATTAAGCAGAACACGAATATATGAATATGCCCCCCCCCCCAATTATCGTTCTAGCTACGCCACTGCCAAGATTGTAGCGTTGCGTGCGCCTTAATTTTTCGTCTCTATAAACATTTGTTTATCGGTTTAAAAACTTAACCATGTGGCTGATAAGATCACGCTGATCTCGCTTAGCGGATAAGATTTCGTAAATAATGATTTAGTTGAACGAATTATCAATCAATCGAAGAACCGCCCATGCAGTCTTCATTTGTGATATCGCTGTTGTGGTTTTGTGTCCGAACTGCCTGAAAAAGATACCAAACCGCGAGGGCCCAAACCAGTGTAGGCACAAACCACGCCAACTTATTATAGAACACTGTCTCTGAACTACCTGAAAACAGCAAGGGTGGGTTGACTACAAATTTTTTGTAGTTCGCTATAACTACAGCTACTTCAAAAATATGTAGTCAGCTACAACTACTGCTGCTACTTTTGAACAAAGGTAGTTCGCTACTGACTACAGCTACTGCTTAAAAAATGTAGCGAACTATTTCGCTACTCTATATTTTTTAGTTTTACGGTATTTGGAGCATCCACTAGCTCAGGCTGTAAATCCTGTAACATAACCTATAACAAATTGACTTACGAGTAGCAACAGTAAACAAAAAAGGTCAAAGCAACATTTTTGTAAGCACTACAGTGTTCAGGAGTGCCACTTTTCATTGCGCTAAAATAATCTTTACTGTACAAAATAATCTTTTAAGCAAACCGTGTCTTAATATTATTCTATTCTATGAACGGTTGCTAACAATTTCAAAAAGTAGCGAATAGCGATTCGCTGTTTGAAAAGTAATCAACTATTTGGCTACTTTTAGGCAAAATGTAGTTCGCTTAAACTACTGTTTTAAAAAAGTAGTCAAAAACTACTGGCTACCCTCAAAATTGTAGTTCGCTACAGTAGCGAACTACAACTACTTCGCTACTACCCACCCTTGGAAAACAGAGGCGTAGCCACGGGGTAGTCCTCCCCACTTCCACACACACACACACTTCACTTCCGGACCAATTTTGTAATTCTTTCATTACTGAGAAGTAACTGGGCGTAACCCCTTAATGTTTTCATCTATGACATAAAATACATCAAATCTGTGGCCTTCGTGTCTAAAATGCACAAAATAGCGTTCCGCTGACCCTAAAAGTAGAAACGTTTTCTGGGGGACCATGCCCCTGGATGGCTGGACGATTAACTACCCACTCTTTGGCGCTAAGCCTAAGAGATATTTTCCAGACAGGGGCGTAGGCAAGCGTGGGGATCAAGTGTAGAAAGGTGGAACGTATTGCGAGCGTTTGCCTGAAAACTTTAACATGGATTTTCATACTTACCAACGACAAGCACATTTTTACCATAAAAATCCCTAGTTTCTCTAAAAGAATTGCTATGGATAATTTCACCATGAAATTTTTCCGCACCGGGTAACTGTGGTATGTATGGTTGCCAGTGGTGGCCAGAACACACTAGGACAGCGTCAAAAACCTGGGTCTCTGTAGTGTTTGTTGGTTCATCTTGACTGGGTCGTTTCTCATACGTGACTTTCCACTGATCTTTGTTACCCATTTGGCTGCGGAGAACTTGGAGAACTTTGGTGTTGAATGAAATGTGAGGGCGAAGGTTGAAGTTATCTGCATACAGGTCAAGGTACGACTTGGCTAAGACGTGGGGGAGATAGAGGGGGTGGTGTTTGGGAATTGGGAAGTCACTGAAGAACAAAACAAGAAAATATAAATTTATGATAAAAACAAACGTCATAATATACGTCAAAGTAACGTCAAGCATGTCTAAAAATTCAGCAGTCATATATATGTTTTTTGGTGGTTTGACTGATAAACGATAATAACTGACGTCACATACGTAATAGACGTCACATAAAATGAAAACAACTTCTTGTAAAACGTCGAAGTAACGTCATACATGTCTCTCTTGTGCATGGTTTGAAAACAGGGCTATATATATTTGACTGATATACGTTAATAACGGAGTAAAATTCTAAAATACTAATATACAACTATTTAATGGTAACTTGATTAAGCAATAAAGTAATCTAATAGAGTGAACTAAACTAAACTGAATTTTTTTCTACTGCAGATCTATCAGCATATCACTACATGAGAAATTTAAAGTACTGGTTTGAGAAAACCTGTGACATATGTATGTTGCCGTTTAGGCTACGTTCACACAGTCGTATCGGATATAGGTGCTTTTTCGCGGTCAACCTAGAAGCCCTACTTTTCTGTTACTATATATAGTGTTAGTCACTCATACAAGTTAAATGTGCTTTTGCCTTGGACAGATATAATTACCTTGGACTGATATAATTACCTGAAGCAGGACATTTCTTTACTTGTGACCATGACACAGGCATTGTACACACTTGCATGACCTGTTTCCGTTGTTGTATACCTCCACAGACCACCTAAGTCTGTTCCTTTTTCAAAACACACAGGCTCCAAGCCTTCATCAAGACAGCTTTTTATAGATGTCAGTCCACAGGGACCTGCACCGATTATAGCAACTCTCATGTTAACTGATCAAAATAATTTTAGCTTTTTCTTTTAAAAATCGAAAACACCCAATTTATAAAACATTAAATGTTTTGGTTAATAACTACCTAGTGCTTATGTAAGTGATTTATGCGTTCTCGTGAATTTTATGTGATTTTTAAGCGCATTATTTCCGGAATTAGTTGCGTCACAGAATGAACACACGTGGGCTCCTTTGTTAAGAAAATTTCAAGATAACTCTATAGAAAGTATAGGCCAATTGGCAATTGCCCAATTTACACCACACAACTTTTGCCTGAACTGTCTTACGACTTGAGTTGTACTGTGTAAATCAAGCGCACAAATCACCTGCGTTGTCATAGGTGAGTCCGAGTGCTGGATTTGCACAGTACAACTCGAGTTGTGAGCAAGTTGCGTGTTATGTCGTTTCCTAATTCCTTGAAAAATATCTAGATAACTAACTTCTTAACTTTTGTAAAATATAAATAAACGAAAGTATTAATAACCCACGACCATGAACACCAACGTTATCCTAATTAACAAGGATTCTCAGAAGTTTGTCAATATATAAACCACGCTGCATCTCGCGCTGCGTGTTTTTTCTTAAATTAACTGTTGTTTTCTTAACCAGCTAACGGTTGTTAGCCTGTTTATTTTTGCATTACAAAGGATTACTAGTGCGTGAAACGTTGCACTGAGCCTTGTCAAAAACGTCGAACGATAAACACGGTCACAAACGTCGACGGTTTAGGGACGCTTCACATATCGATTTTTCCACGAGAGACGTCATGTTCGTTTGGGGGTGTGTGGAAGTGCAGCTGTGACGTTTCTCTTCTATATACGTATACATTTATATTATTACGCCTTCCTCGCATTGTAAACAGTCATTCAAATTTTAAGAAAAACGCGCTAAAATTATCAATATTTCATGCAAAAAAAGTTGTTTTGAGAAAGTTGGAAATTTTGAAGTTCATATATATTAATGAAAAAAGATATGTCAGCAGCAGATGACATATTCCTCGCGGAAGTATCGATCGCCAATAGCCGACCATAGAAAATCAGTAGAAAATTACCTTATGTGTACTATATCTATAAGAACAAAATATCGATAACTATGTGTGACGTTTCTAAGGGAGTGGAGGGGGGCGAGGGGGTCTCCAGAGAAACGAACATATGACGTTTCTCGTGGACAGAATCGATATGTGAGGCTTCTCTTTAATACCGTTTGACGTTTTGGTTCACGCGTTTGAACCGTTTGGACGCTCGCTACCACGGCTTATCATGGCCTCCTACATAATTCATGTAACCGATTACTGAAAAGTACTTATACTTTCTTATACTGCACATAAAACCTTCTATGAATAACATAATCCCAGTCCTCCCCTGTGTTTTTAAGTACTAGATAAAGCATGAGGGCGGCCGTGTTGTATCAGATATACAAACTCGAGCTGAAGCCGAAGGCGAGAGGTTGTATGTCTGACACAACACTATAAACGCGAATGCTTAGTTATATAGCTTGTGAAACGTCTCAATAAATGAATGATATTTGGTGAGAAAATTAAACTTAAAGTTTATGAATTATGTAAATCAGCATGATTCTGTATCAGATATACAAACTCCTTCAAGCTCATGATTTCTTTTGTGTTTTCTTCATGAATTATATTATATGGATCAAAATACCTATTAGTATTAATACGGTCAAAATGTTATAAAATATACCTAAAACTGCCAGAAGACTGTATACCTAATACCCAAAATTAGTCATAACATCGAAGAAAATATACAGTAATACTCGAATTAAATTTTTCTTTTAGATCCTGTATACCCAAAATCCCATGACCGACCGTAATTAACGAGTTTCACAAAGTACTGTAGAGTGTAGTTAAAATACTTGCGATAGATGAACCAGGCGGAAATCGTAATATTAATGCCCAGCATAAAATACGTAAAAGAGCCATAATTATAAGTAATAGCATGGCTTGAGGGAGATTAGTGATTAAATGGCCCCGTAACCCGAGGCAGGTTTGCGGAATTCCCGAGGGCGAAGCCCGAGGGAATTCCGCAAACCTGCCGAGGGTAAGGGGTCATTTAATCACTAATCTCCCGAAAAGCCATGCTATTAGTTTGTAATAGCATAGTTTCGCTCCCATTTAAAAATGGACAAACATGCCCTACTTGGAATCAGCGTATTTAAGCTAAAACATTTGCTTCATTGCTTGTGGGATGTAAAAGCTTGTTGCACATGCGCACTTTTTACGCTTTAATCGGTTACGCATGCGCAATCTATCATTTAACGTACCACAACAAACACGCTAAATATATTAGTATAAATTTGGAGACTGCACGTGCGTAATTTAAATGATGCGGCAACTCAGGGATCGGATGATAGACTACAACCTCGTACCCAGGATCTTTCTTTGGGAAAGACCCTGGCTGCGGCTGGTCACGTGCTTCATCAAAAATTTAGCGCCTGAGGGGGTGTGGGGAAAGTATCAAATTACATCAACATGCTTCTAGTGGGATATTCGTTAAAAACATAGATTTTGCGAATTATTACGTTCAAAATACTTGCTAATTTTTGTTTATTTTCTTTGCTTTGAATTTACAAGAACATTGTTACATTCTTACTTACAGTCAAGCCAAGAAACCAAGCGAATCGTTACTCGCAGTGCTCTCTCGTGTTGTTATTCAATGCATGCTCTCTTCACACTCGAGCGCGGTTATAACAAACGTTTGTTGTAATGTTTTTAAAATAGGCCATTACATTTGTCCTTTCTTGTAAACGTTGATACGCTTTGCACCGATTCACTTGTTACTACGCGTCTTGTTTATAAGATTTTTAAAAGAAACAGTATTGTCTAGGAGATTGGCCCCAAATATTAGCAAATGTAAACATTTGATAATAGCCGAACAGAGAAATGTCCATAAGCATAGAGGAAATTTCAGTCATTGATTTATCTGGATTTACTACATAAATTCGTATTCGGTAATTATAGTAAGACTTTAGCCTTTTTCTTGGTCTCTATTAATCATTATATTGTGCTAATATACTATAATCTAGACCAGACCGTCATTTGGCGTCATACGAATAGACATAAATTTTCGAGTTTTCTACTTCTACTAACATTTTTAAAGTTTTCATTGTGAATCACCTGTTTATCTCTAACTCATTAATCATTTGCTACTTATATTTATTTGATAGTGTCAATGTCATATAGTGAATAATGCGTTTACACACAAGCAATCCTGGATATGATATAGACGATGCAAGCTGTCCATTAAAAAATAACGGTATTCTATTTCACAAAGCAAAAATTTAAATCTCACTTGTATATATTAAGAATGCATATAAAGCAAAAAATTAAAGCTTATTCATGTCAAAACGAAAGCTGTTTACAAAATTTATAAAGGTGGTGAACACTACTAAACAGTGCTCATTGAAAGACATGTATAATACAGTGACATATAATTTGCCGTTTGACTTATCTTTGGTGTATGATTTTAATACCGTAGATTTTCAACAGACAGCTATACTTTGACATATACCATGATCGTTGGATTCAGCAATGCCAAGGGCCAATTTTATAGTCTTTTGACGGGCTTTAAGTTTTTTGATAAGGCCTTTATATAGATCAACAATCTGGATACAGTTGGCGATATTTCGGAAATCAAAAGATCTCGCTATTTCGTTGCAATTCCACATCTCATCAATAAATAAATTCTTTTGGTCCGAGTATCAGGATAAACTTTAATACTAAATAAATAACAACCACACTGTTCGGTCTAGAGATATATATTTTCTTGTAGGTTTAATCACAGTTTAATATTGCCACGCTGCACAAGCGGCAAGCGTGCTTTCTTTGGCAAGTCTATAATGAAATCTGATCCAACTTGCTTGAATTGTAACTCGACACCAGATTATAGAGTAGAACGTCACGACATAAATATAATTCAAGAGTTCTCTTTATAATTACGATTTCTTGTTGCAAATTTACAGTAAATTTCATCACCCAAAGTTGCAATTTTAAAACGCTACAAACACTCTCCTTTCCCACCCCTCTCACAGTTACAATTAAATTTACCTCCCAGAATCTGGGAGGCACGTGACCAGCCGCAGCCAGGGTCTCTCCCAGATGACAGACGGAGAGACCCTGGGAACGAGGTTGGATAGACTATTGACGGCTCTGAGCTAACTGTTGCTGTTCCTTGCACGATTATGTGCGTGAGGCACTTGCCTAATGCGTAGTCGTCAGGGAGACAAAGGTGTGACCCTTGGTAACGGGCGATTAGTTCTAATCGCCCGCTCTAGCGGGCGATTAGAACTAATCGCCCGCTACAGCGGGCGATACGTGATTAAACGTCCCTGTTGAAACAAAAGAAACCCGGGCAACTATGCTATTACAAAACTAAACTATATTTTTTATGGCTCTTTTACGTATTTTATGCTGGGCATTAATATTAATATTTATCTTAAGATTACTAGTTAAAACATGAGCAGCCGATCTTTATCTTATATCAGAGTCTGATTATCAGACAAAGAAAATTTTTCTTTGTGTTAAAGTCATTAATTCCAACCCAGCTCACAAGACAAAGAAAAATTTTCTTGTCCGTTCCAATCCACGGATAATTTTCCTGAGTGGAAATTAGCCTTCAGAGTACATCACAAACATATCTTGGAAGAGTTTTGGGTAACCCACAAGTGTCACAGCGAAAGTATAAACTGAGTCACCGCAAAATAAAATTAACTGCAACGGGAAAACAAAATTGAAAGTTACGGGAAAATAAAATTCATGCGTTCCCGCGCATTCCCGCCATTTGACTGTTGAGAGTCAAAGGACATTTATCAAAATGTTTTGCTCAGTGACAGTGTGTGATTGTTCTGGTACCAAAGACGACAAATTTTGCTCAAAATATGGAATAATATAATACATTACCAATTATTTTGTGTGTGTTGGTGTAATATGTATTCGGGAAATTCGGGTGAATATGCTTGGTTAGCTTGGTGGGATTAACGGATCACTTCATTTAGCCAATCAGATTAAGAGTTTTTTTGGATCGTGATCTGATTGGTTAAAATGAAGGCGGACCAGAAAGTAGACGGGTACCTACAAAATAGCGAAATATATATCCTGGCGTGAAACTTTACAACTTAAAATAGTTTAATTTAGGTTTTTAATCTTGTTTCTAAATTTGATATGACATAAAAATGTAGTAAAGATAGATTTTTAGATTTTTATAAGTTAGATAAAAAAACACAAAACACACTGCTAACTTTGTTTAGTCGCAATTCAATTGATTGGTAAATTAGAAGATCTGTTTTTATATCGAATGGTAAATTAGAAATAAATTTTTTAAAAAGAAAAGTGCCCCATCAGTTCATACTTCCCGACTTTGCTAGCCCGTATCGGTCAAGTCCGTCTCGTGCTAGCCGCTAGAACGCCGTATGTTAACGTTTAAGCTAGATTTCTGCTAAACTCAACGCTATCGTCAGAGGCGGTGAATAGGTGGCTTACCAACCGGTATCGAACGAACTACGGGGGAGGGTGCCGGCGGCCCCCAGACCATTATGCCTGGCACCCTTTTCGCAAGATCCTATGATCGATAACTACCACACACAAGTAATAGTAACCAGGGGCGGCGGAACGGATTTCAGTTTGGGGGGGCTAATTTTTTTTCCGTGACCCCCCCCCCGTCGCCAAAAAAATTTCGGTCAGTGTACCATTTTAGGGGTAGAAAAATTTTTCCGGACATATACATATACAAGAAAAGGGATGAAAAAAATTTTTCCGGACCTATAACAAAAAATGTTTCCGGACATACTCGATTTTTACACAAAATATCCCAAATTTTTCCCCTTATACCTAAATTTTCCAAAAATAACCTACATTTTTCCTTAATTATCTAAATTTTTCCAGAGAAAACAAAATTTTCTGGGGGGGCTTAGCCCCCCCACTTTCACTTCTGGGGGGGCTTTAGCCTTCCTAGCCCCCCCTGTTCCGCCGCCACTGATAGTAACATTTCGGAGTTGCCTGGTGTGGTGCATGTGGGACGTTTTGGCTCGGTGTTTGGCGAATCTTTGAAATAAACGCATGCGCGATAATCTGACACGTAGCGCATGCGTGGGGATCATCCAATCAGGACACAGGAAAATTCACGCCGGTCCTGCGAGTTCGAGAGATGTGCGAGGCGGCTCAGAAATTTCAAATTAGTGTACAAAAAAATTCATTTTAAAGTATAAAGTATTAAATATATATTATTCACATGTATTTTGCCCGCCGAAGGTTGAAATTTAAAGATATGTCTAGCCAAGACGATGAATTCACTAGAAAAGATGAAGGCGAAGTGAAGACTATAGTGTCAAATTATTCAACATGTTGAATATTCAGTCACGAGTGAATTTTCGCCAATGGTCACGAGTGAATTTTTGCTCAGCAGATAGCTCTCGTTATTCTTGTGTGCGCATGGCCACTGGACCACTGCCAAGGCTTTCGCAAAAGATCAAGAGCAAAGATTAGGTCAAGAGCCCACAAAACCGCGCGGGAATATGGCAAGACTGGGTTCTATTCTTCCCCAATTATCAAAATATTCAAAATAATAAAAATTTTATAGTTCATCAGCAAAAATGCTGTTTGAAAAAGCGTCAAAGATCTTGCAAAGAGCAAGTTTTCGAAATACGTTTTGTGGCTATGCTGTGAGTATGCAATGTATTTTGTTTAATAACTTTCGTTCATGTGCAATATTAGTGATTGATGTTTGATTTGAATATTTTGTCACACAGACTCGGAGTTTGGCAAGGGCAAGTCAAAAACCATTATCAAGTATGTCTGTTACTTATGGTTTTATAAAGTTAGCAGGATTATTGAAGTATTATAGAATTCATATAGTTTGATGAAATTTTATTATGCAGAATTACACATATCAACAGTAGAGGGTCGAATAAGCAATGTCAGCAAGTACAATTTCTTGAGGTAGGTAGTGTACTGTACAGAAATGTAGTAAATACACTTATAATAAGTTTAAGTTTTAATATGTTTTTGTGGAAAGATGAATCCTTCAACGTTACATGGTTACGGTTCTCAGCATCTGCAAATCAGCTCACTAGCCTGGGAAAATTAAGTACCAATATTGTGCCGTTGGTCAAGACTTTGAGTATAGGGATAGAATAAAGAGCATCTACTTTCTCCGGTTATTCCCTGCAGACACATTCTCGTACCCAGAGCCCTTCTTACACGCGGTGCGACGAGGGCACAGAATACTACACAGAAGTCCATCTTCATTGTTTTTAGCGTAAGCTCTATTCGTCATGATTCGTCACTCAGCAAGTACTGCAAACAGAAGCAGTCACCCCCTGGAAATACTAAAAATGGCGCACGTCCAGGGGGGTGACTGCTTCTGTTTACGGTACTTGCTGAGTGACGAATCATGACGAATAGAGCTTACGCTAAAAACAATGGAGATGGACTTCTGTGTAGTATTCTGTGACGAGGGGCTCTGGCCAAATCCATAACCGGATACCATGAAAACATGGTAAGAAAACAATATCCTGTGCTAGAACTAGCCAATCAGATGCCAGTTCGGATATGGATTTGGCCAGAGCCCCTCGTTGCACCGCGTGTAAGAAGGGCTCTGGGTATGAGAATGCTGTGGACACTGAAAGTGGCTAGAATTTGCAGTAGGAAAACTTTTATCAGACTAGAGCAATGGCTAAATATACCATAATTTATATTTTATGATATGGATTCTTAATTAAGGCAGGGCTTGAAATAGCGTTCCCAAAGTTCCCGATCATGGTGACTGTCAGTCCAGACTTTCGCAGCTTTTTCCGATTCAAACCCTGCTTTTCTGCCGATCATAAACAATTTCTTGCTGACCATTGGTCGGTGATCGGCTTTTATTTCAAGGTCTGCTTGTTAAGGCTTGAAACTACACCATTATTTAGGCAGAGTTATGGTACACCAAAGTATTTTCATTGCTCGGCTGTTGTAGGTGAGTTTACATCGTCTGACAAGTTTATCTTGAAATGTATTTGAAATATAATTAAATATTTAATGCAAATGTTAATCCAATATAAATTAATTGTAAATTAATATTTTGGTGTATTTTATGACTTGTTTTTCACCACATCATTGATACCTTGTAAATTTTGCCAAAACACTTACTGTATGAAGATGCATTGCCAGGCCATTACATAATGAATCGCATGTGATGTTCACTGATCGGGAAATGTTTTCACAGAATAGGAACCTTACATAGGGTCATTATGCAAAAAAGCATTTAACCACTGCCATGCCATTGTTTGCAATGATTTGTCATTATTAAAATGCACTTGCCATGTTCCTAGCCAGTGTGCTTTATATGAGAGGCATTCCGCCCCCTGAACATCTGCCATTTTGAATATTTTATGGGTGGTGTGGCCTCTCATAAGCGCACTGGCTAGGAACATGTTGACAGCATTGCAATGGTTACGCCAAAATCATAGGCAGACAAAGAAGTCAACCTTCTGTAAGTTCTCTATTCTGTGCATTAATTGTGGTTCATTACATATTAAAAATAAAAGACCAATACTGTAACCTAAAATGGTTAAATTACATCAGTGCTAAAAATTTACAACAACAACTAGAGACTACTTACAATTACTTCTAATGACACATTGCGGTAAAAACAAGTATATAATTTGATCTTGATAACATTTATAGGTGAAAACATAAAAACAGTCAAAACACCACCATTCCCTGACTCTGTCTCTGAGGGAGATATCCGCTGGGAGAAAGGTACTTTTCAATCAAAGTGATATATAAATGAAGAATTCTGAGAACTTGTTTAATTAACAAATTTTCACGTTCTAACAGCTGTTGGAGATCAAGTAGAGGAAGACGAAGTCATTGGAGAGATTGAAACAGATAAGGTTAAAAAACAATTTGGATAACATTTTGTACAAATCAAAAATAAAACTTGATTGCAAATATAAAATGTCCTGCATTTGTGGATTTCAGGGAAAGTATGGTACCACACATTGACTTGCAAAATGCTTTTGTAGAAAAAATTAGTAAATTATAGGGCATTCTGATATATAAAATGACAAAGATTTCTTGTAAGATGTAAGAAAATTTCCTGCAAAGATATTTTGTTAAACATTTCCTGGCAGCGGTGCTCCTGGAGCACTGCTATAACTATTCCTTTGTTTACAGACAGCATTACCAGTAAGTTCTCCAGAAGCGGGCGTAATCCATGAGCTTCTTGTTGCCGATGGTGATACGGTTGAAAAAGGACAAGAACTGTGTAGAATTGATGTTTCAGGTACTCACATAGAATAATACAATATAAGATGAAAATATAAGCTGGGTATATATAAATATAATATGGGTCTACTCAGCATTTAATTCTTCATCTGAAAGTCTGTTTTGGTTTTGACTTTTGAAAGCATGGTAGCATCATTCAATGAGTTGCAAAATGTTTACCTACAGTAATTGCCATCATAGGTTCAGTCAATATGAAAAAATCAAATCATGGTAAAAATGAACTCTCTCCCCTAACCCTCTTTTCAGTGTTGGTGTTCTGGTTGATTGGTTTGATCATGCAATAACTAGATTGAAAGGGAAGAAGGGGGGAGTATGATTGAAGTATATATCAAATTGGGGGTCTTTGTTCCATCAACATTTTTTAGGTCCATCAAAACTTTTTATTATTAATTAGGTGGAGGTGGTGCACCACCCAAACCAACAGAAACACCAGTGACAGAAGCACCAAAAACCACACCTGTTGCTGAGAAAGTTGTTGAACGAGAAATTCCAAGCACACCCCCACCAGGTTTGTATTTGCACAGTTCTGTTTTGCGGATATTCCATCAACTAGTTCAGTCATAAGAACTTTTCTTGGTTTTATTTAGTCCCGGAGATTCCAAAAGAACCATTAAAAACTGTGACACCAACACCACCACTACTGCGACCAGCAGCTCCTGACCAGTCTGCACCAAGCACCACTGGAGCGAGAAGTGAAACCAGGGTAAGGAAGGGCTCTTTGGCATGCATTTGTGGCAGTTTGGTTGGGGCAGGCTAGACAAACTCTGTGGAGAGAAGCACTCTGAAATGACCCATCATTTCCGTCTTGGGGAGGCTATATATCCCCATGTTAACATGTACAACTAGGCCTTTTTCTTAACATGTTTCGTTCTTTATGGAACTTTATTATCAAACAACATTACTGTGCTGACTTTGTATGTTTTGTTCATGCATTTATATGAATGAAATTTTCCAAACTTTTTGATTGCGTAGGTAAAAATGACTCGTATGAGGCAAAGAATTGCAACGAGACTGAAAGACGCTCAGAACACGGCAGCCATGTTAACGACATTCAATGAAGTTGATATGAGGTTTATTCGTAGTTTTTCACTTCCCTCAATCTACCAAACAATTCTTAACTTCACACAATATGCAATGATTTGCAATGCACTGCCTTCTATTCTTTCAGCAATATTATGGAAATGCGTAAACAGCATAAAGATGCTTTTCTCAAGAAACATAATGTCAAACTAGGTTTCATGTCCGCATTTGTGAAGGCGTCGGCTCATGCCTTACAAGATATCGCAGTCGTGAACGCAGGTATATATCACCATTTTGCTAGCCTGAGTATCAGGCCATATTGTCTCGTCCTTAAATGCGGGTTGGTGGAAGGGAACAATTATTAGGCGGCTAAGTCTCAGCCCTATATTTTGAACCAAAATGTTTTTGGTGGAATTTTGTGGATTTTTTTCTTAGTGATTGACGACGATAATAACCAGATCATTTATAGAGATTATATTGATGTCAGTGTAGCTGTTGCTACGCCAAAGGTAGGGGATTTTCTTGGTGTTCCACTTTTAACCTTGTAGTTGTTTGTGTTTTTTTATTATTTGAAAAAAGTAACAATACTTTGGCGTTTGGAGCCGGCCTTTGCTCAAAGTTTTGAGACAAACCATTGTCTCCAAAGTGCACCGCCATGTTTTCTGATAAAGATACAGTATATTACTTTCATCTAGGGTTTGGTGGTCCCAGTTATTCGCAATGTGGAGGCAATGAATTTTGCTGATATAGAGAAAACCATTAACGCTCTAGGAGAAAAGGTACTTAAATAAATTTATTTTCATTCGTTGCTCACTTTATGAATAGACAACTTGCATGTTAGACTAATTTTTGATTTAGGCAAAAAAAAGTAAATTCCCGTAAAGAACTTATTAAAATTAGTAAAATTGCAAAATTTGGTTGCGAAATGTTGTAAAATACAGAAAATATAGCCTTGCGAAGTTTGCATATTTTCAGTATGTTTGTATTACGTGCGGAAATTGTTACCATTTTTGAGCCAAAAATGGTAGCAATTTCCGCACGTAATACAAATATACTGAAAATATGCAAACTTCGCAAGGCTATATTTTCTGTATTTTACAACATTTCGCAACCAAATTTTGCAATTTTACTAATTTCATTATGTTCTTTTTAACTGTTGTGTTTGATTCCCTTCTCTTTACTTATTAAAATTTAGTCTAACATGCAAGTTGTCCATTGGTTCATCGTAATCTGTTCAAACCAATTCTGCATGTACGTACGTACAGGCAAGCTCATACCCAGGAAAAAATTTACATGTAATTATTGGGCAGCAAAATACAAGAGTAGTATACTTGTGTCATCCTATCTTGTATCCTACGTTAACTAGGCACGCGATGGTAATCTTGCTATCGAGGAAATGGATGGTGGAACATTCACGATATCAAACGGTGGCGTGTTTGGTTCTCTTATGGGAACTCCGATCATTAATCCTCCTCAATCTGCCATCCTTGGGATTCATGCAATCAATGATAGACCTGTCGCTATTAATGGCAAGGTATTGACTTGGGAATTATACAGCTTTTTTCTCAATGTTGCTAATGAAGCCCTAAGTAAAGCAGTTAAGTAGGGGACACTGCTGCAGGGATGTTTGAAAATTTCGATGTTTTTTCAAGAATTACTCTGCTATTGTTACTTTTAGGAAATATGGCTAGGAAACGATGTTTCCTGGTTTGCCTACCTTCGGGAAACATGGCCAGGAAACAATGTTTTTGAAACGATCGTCCCTAGTTTTCCTAAAGATTAACACAAACAACATGCTAATTTTTAAGCTGCAAAACAAACGTCACAACAGTGCAAAAATAACAATGGTTTTTGTTTGTTCTAGGTTGAAATCCGACCAATGATGTATCTTGCCTTGACTTATGATCATCGTTTAGTTGATGGCAGAGAAGCAGTAACATTCTTACGAAAGATCAAGTCTACGATTGAAGATCCTAGGACTATATTACTTGATCTCTGATATAACATATCTCACAACAAATGTAAAGATTAAGACCTATTTTGTGGAAAACTACAGCAGACGTGCGAGATCTCAATCTATGTGGCCATTATGGCTGTTTTTTTAACCATTTTAAGTGTTCACCCAAATTTAATTTGGAGTATAAAAATGGATCGTGCGATTTAAAACCGAAAGTCTAAATTGGTGTAATTCTATTTGCTGAGTACTACCTATTTATGCACGACTTTCGTAATTGAGATGATTTTAAATATTATTGTATACGATACCGGATTCGCTTGTCACAACGTCGGATATAACCGTTTCAGGAACCACTTAATACTTGAAATTGCGATATATGATAAAATATTGGGGAAAATTTTAGGAGAGGATGATATGATCGAGTCAAGAAATCAAAATTTTACGAGTGAATCCGGTATTCTAACCACGTTGCCATCTCGTACCCAGAGCTAGGGAATACTAGGGCCTTAACAGTCCTTCTTGTTCTGGTTATAAAATTCCATTCGATTTCAACCTAATTCGATTTCAAAAATATTTTTTCGTTTCGTCCATTCAAACCTTTATGACGTCACAGTCGCTGGTTACTAGGACGCTGTTGACCAGGTAACTCGCGCGACAATTTCGAAAAACAACATGGACGACGCTTCTCTTCAAAAATTAAGCGTTTCTCCAGGAAAACTTAGTCCCAAATTTAACAAAGATATTACTGAGTATTCGCTTGTTGTTGGAAGTAGCGTTAAAGAACTGAAAGTTAGCCCTTTGACGAGTGACAACAATGCTTGTTACTCGATTTCTGTGAGTATATTTGAAACGTGATTTATTGAGCATTTGAGTTCATATACTCATATTTGTTGACTGTTCATTTTGATCTAGTTAACTGATCTAAAATGCTGTTATAGTACGTATTAGCTACTTTATATAGCTTCGTAATTGATTGAATTTTAATTGTTTTGGCTAGCCCAGAAGTAGTCTGTTAAAATGGTTATGAAAAGGACAGCGACTATATTATATATATAACGAAAATTTGAAGATTTCAATTACTGTAACTCGGCCAATCCGTGTAAGGGATGGTTAAATACGACTGGCTGAGCAAATTAAAACCTGTCAAATTTTGTTGACAAACATGAAAGCTTCATGTGAAACTCCACACTGAAAAATTGCTTGGCTGCCTGCAGTGGCAATCGAACCCACAACCTTTTGTGAGTTTTGTGGACTAGCAAACAAGGATCACACAGGTTAGATTTCCACCGAGGTGAAGCAAGTTTGTAGCTTGCCTGATGTGAAGTTTGTGATAATGTTTTAAAAATCTATCATAAGATTGTTCATTCGATTACTTTAGGGTTCAAATGGTGGTAAAACTGTCCCACTACAAGAAGGAGCCCTAACTGTGATCACTGTTGAAGTTACATCAGAAGATGGTACAATCAAGAACTACATCATCAACACAACCCGCCTGTCCTCAAGTGACGCCTCACTCTCTGGGTTAAGTTTATCCTCAGGAACTGTATTACCCCCATTTAACCCTAACTGTACCTTGTATACATCCACTACTCCCTACCACATCACAACCATTGAAGTTAAACCTGCAGCCCCTGACAAAGGCATTGGTGTTGTTGTCCGAAACAGCCCTGACGCAAAACCTTTGGAGTTGAACTGTGGTGAAACATGCATATACATTGATGTGACTTCTCCTGATAAAACAACTTCTAAAACTTATCAACTTCTGATTCAGAGAGCAAAAATCCCTTGGCATATTACCACAATAGATATTAGTAATATTTGTAATTATAGCTGTCCAGTGTGCTTAGCGATAATTCACTGTCCAAAATCTATTGCTGAGACCAAACCAAAACATGTGTTCTGTAAATCTTGCATTGATGAGTTAACGAGGACAACCAAACGAGATCCTCTTAATGAGCAGTTGTTAACAGGTGATTGGCTTGTTAATGAGCTAAGTTTGGAAGAGACTTTAACATCACTTGCTGTCTGCTGTGTCTTTGCACGTTATGGCTGTAACGAGAAACCAAAGTTGGGTGAGCTTGGATTTCACATGAAGCAATGTGAGTTCAGGTTGTGTTTTGTGGAGAAATCTGAAGAACTTACTCTTAACAAAATACTGGAAGAAAAGATGAAGGTAATTAAGGTGTCTCTATGCTGTTAGCTATGTTAGGAGGATGTTAATTTTTTTGTCAGTCCTTCAAATATACCATTTGCACATGATTTTAAGTTTATTTATTTATTAACTTTACAATCAATTATACGACTGACCAAATCATATACGATAGACACAATCATTGATGAGTCAAATGGTCTGGCATTAGACAGAATAAAATACCAAAGTAGGGTGCAATGCAACTTCATGGGTTAACCTCTATTTATAGAATTTATGTGTTTCATGTCCGGAGTGTAACATGAATGTGAGGTCTGCAGAGATTGACAATCATAAAGGCAATATGTGTTGTGCAAAACTGAGAGACGAAGTAAGTCTACCTAAAGTTGGTGTTAGACAGTGGGAGAAAAAACTACAGCAGGAAACGAGTGAAAAATCAGTTGATATTATCACACAGAATGCAGAGGAGCAAGAAAAATTATATTTTCAAAATCTGCTGGTGTTTGGTAGGTTGATGGTGTAGGCTAGTTATGATGTTATCTGGATAACTCTATCAGTTGTAATCTGTTCTCCCTTGAGGTTCAGTAAGAGTCCTTCCTTATTGATCCACTGTTACTACAGGAGGACACCTAATCTAACTATATTTATACTGGAAGGCTCTGTCAGTTTTAAACTATTCTTTCTAGAGGTCCAGTAAGAGGCATCCATCATTGATCCAGTGTTACTGTAGTACATGTGAAGCCAGGAGTTCCTGGAAAAAACCAGGGTGTTAAGCCTAGAGTCACACTGGAGACAGCCTTCCCACATGTATGGGACTGAAACGAAATTGTAAATATATGTACAACTGCATTACTGTAATATATCTCTGGGCGTTAACGTAAAGACATTAGTGAGCTTAAGCAAGCAACGTTTTTGTCAACAAGGACGTCAGATTACCGAGGGAGGACTGGACTAAAAACTGTGTTTGTATCAGTTTGTGGTAATCGTCAAGGGAAGCCTCGCATATCGATTTTGTCCATGAGAAACGTCATATGTTCGTTTCTCTGGAGACCCCCCCCCCCACACACCCTTAGAAACGTCACACATATTTATCGATATTTTGTTCTTACAGTACACTATGAGTACACATAAGGTAATTTTCTACTATTTTTTTCGGTCGGCTATTGGCGATGCTTCCGCGAGGAATATGTCATCTTCTGCTGACATACTCTTTTTTATTAATATAAGTATGAACTTCAAAATTTCCAACGTTTCTCAAAATTGAGTGTTTTCAATGCAAGGAAGGCGTAATAATATAAATGTATAGGTATAGAACAGGTATGGTATTACGAATATATAGACTGCTGTTTGTATCAAATTGTTTTCTTTTTTATATTCTGCAAAGATAAAAACTATCGATTTTTTCCATGATGTTTACAGAGAAACGTCACAGCTGCCAACCCCCCCACCTCCAAACGAACATATGACGTTTCTCGTGGAAAAAATCGATATGTGAGGCTTCCCCAACACATATGACAAAACGTAAGATTTTTAAAGTTTTTTGCTTCCTTACACGAGCACCATGAGGCCAAATGCCGCCAAAATTAGTTCTACCAATTTCTGGGTGACGTCCGCCGTGTTGACAAAAACGCCGCTTCTCACTATTAACCACAGTAGGTAGGTAGGTAAAACTTTATTTTACTACGCTAACCCCTACAGCAAAAGCTGATTTCCAAGGGGGGCGTATAGCATTAAATTCAAATTTACATTAAAAATTTAGAAAAATTAAACATACAAATACAGTTACTTACATGCAGTTATTACAATTACATACATAATTAAATAGATAATAGTACATACATAATAGTAAATATTAATAGATTAAATAGTCAAGGTAAATATGGGTTTGAAAACTCTAATTAGTAGCCAGGTGTCATACGTTTTTATTGAATATAGCTAGTGATTCTTTTCCTCTTAATTTATTTGGGAGACTATTCCACAGTTTAGCCCCTCTATAGCTAAGACTTTTTTTAAGATATTCAGTCTTAGGCTTGGGCAAATGGAGTTTAGTGGAAGAGCCCCGCAAATTATAATGCTGGGAGGAAGACGTCAGTGTGTCACCATGCAGTAGTGAAACCCAGTCATTGCTGTATTTCCAGGTCAAAGTCGACACTGTGACAGCAGTTCATCACCAATGAAGTATCTTAGGACAGCCAGTGAACTTTATGCTACCGCTATCAAACTCTCGTCAAAAGATGGCAAACTTCATTTTAAACTGGGACAGATTCTTGAAGAAATGCATTTTGTTGAAGATTGCTTTGGATTTAAACAAGAGGTATTGACCTAAATTATGTCATATGTTTGAAACACGAGCAGGAGTATTTTATCAGATATAAAACACGAGGGCGACAGCCGAGTGTCTTATATTGTACCTGATTAAAGTGCCTATGACACGAAATTTCACCCCAAATGTTTATGATTGTATTGTAAAGATCACTTAAAATGACTTAATAAATTCTTTTATATAGAATTTTGGTAACTTGCTTCCTTTGCAAGATATTCAACTTTGTTTCATATGCAAATATCACGGGTGTGACATCACATCGCATAATGGCATTTTGAAAACGCAATATTTTACCTTGATAAAATATTTTTACAAACAAATACAGAGGGTTAATTACCAGTTATGAAATTAATACATATACAAGGGCAATTTTTAAGTTTTTTAGATACGTATTCGTCAAGAAAACTATACTTTTCTGAAAACTCATTAATGCCATTATGTGATGTGATGTCACACCGGTGGTATTTGCATATGAAACAAAGTTGAATATCTTGAAAGGAAAGCAAGTTACCAAAATTCTATAAAAGAAATTATTAAGTCATTTTAAGCGATCTTTGCAATGCAACCATAAACATTTCGGGTGAAATTTCGTGTCATAGGCACTTTAAAGCACGGACTGTGAGAAATCAACGTTGTCTAAGCCGGCAAAATCCAAGCTAACGTTCATGTAATGGACCATTTGCATTGTAGACTAAATTTTGATCTAAACAAGTCTAGACAAAAATTTCATCACAGCTTGAAAGATCATCACAAAATTAGTAATATTCCAAAGTTTTGTTGCGAAATGTTGTAAAATGCGGATAAAATAGCCTTGCGAAGTTTGCCGTTTTTCAGTCATTTTCTATTAATATACAAACGGGAAATTGACAGCCCCAAAGGGTATTGGGCTGTCAATTTCCCCCGCGTAATGCAAAATGACTGAAAAACTGCAAACTTCGCAAGGCTTATTTTACAACATTTCGCAACGAAACTTTGGAATATTACTAATTTTGTGATGCTCTTTCAAGCTGTGCTGAAATTTTTGTCTAAACTTGTTTAGATCAAAATTTAGTCTATAGCTAATGCAAATGGTCCATTAAGGTAATTCCGCCATTAAGGTAGTTTTGCATTGCGCACTTTTACTGCGCACATCTTATAACTTATAATTTCATCCATTATACGTATCGTTTAAAAAAAAGATCATTTTATGACAATTTTATGTTACTTCAAAACATCTTTGGTTACATTCGTGCAAATAATTACGTTAAAATCAATGTTTTCAAAAAAGGCATACAAAAATGTAGCTAGGGTTCCTGTGTCTGTAGTATATTTATTTATTTATTTGTATTTCACGTTTTAATGCCACAATTCCCTAAAAAGATCGGTGACCCCCGTTTTTTAACTGATAATTTATTTCGTTAATGCATTTTACATTTCATATCCGAAATTAAAAGAAAAATCATTTCTGGATCTTGAAAAAAAATGCTTTATCAATGCATGTTCTCAAAGAAAGATATGTAAAGAAATGTGGAAAAGACATTTGTGGATCAGAATTGTACACGTTCGTAGTTTCATTTTGCTCAAAACACAATATTTTTTCAAAAATAATTACAAGATAGGTTTACTAAAGCAAAATCCGCGCTAAAAACATCAGTAAATATCGGGCTGTTGTGATTTTGCTGTTACTCGTAATGAGCGTCAAGATGGCGCCATATTGGGGTAAAGGTGGTATATTGTGATTGTCATCTCTTCTTAACGAGTTCGGTGACCCCGACTTTTTTGTGTGATTTTACTTTAAGTTTATCATAAACTCCATGCCTGGGAAGTTTCAGCACATTCTCATTTCGGGAACAATTACTGCGGAATTACCTTAAATATGATTTTTATCACACGTGAAACCACCGACACGATAGTGATTTCTTTTGTTTTTTATACCTCATGAATTATTAATAAGTTGTTTAATTAAAAGTGCTGGCCAATACCACCCAGTATCAATAAAATCAAGGTTTACTCTTTCTCAGGAAGAAACAGAAACGCCAGCCATCGACTTTAACCAACGATCTCGAGATAGCAGTAAAGAAGACGACATCCAAGCAATCTGTGAACAACGAGGTTTTGGACGAAACCCACCTCTTGCTCTGCAACTGAAAGCCATTGATCAGGAATATCATTACCTCTTGGAGAGTCAGCAGTCTGATAGATGTGAATATGTGCAGAAATTATATGCATGGAAATCTAAGCAGGCAACACAGGTTTGTTTTAGGAATAGAGTATATTTCAAATTAGAAAGCTTCGGAAGGTGAACTGACACAGACCGTTCAAAATTGTATATTTCAAATTTCCCAAACACATCAATAGTGACAGTTTTTCCACGGACTATTGACGAACTTGGGCAAAGAAAAGTTAGTTGGGGCCCCATAGTTGGTCTTAGCCCCCTCCGCAGGCAACTCTGTGGGGTTCCCAAACGACGAAATTGATCAAAAATTCAAAACAAATGTTCTGTTATTATACCACCCACCTCTTGGAAAAAATGATAAGAAATTATAAATATTGCGTTATCCCGCCTTTAACAAAATACCGCCGTCTTTAACAAAATTTCTCTTTTTGGAAAACCCTCAAAGTTGCTTGCGGAGGAGGCTAAGTTGGTCTAATTTGAACTATTTTCGTAGTTTGCCTACGCAGACGAAGTTGTGCGCGTGGGTTCGTCTTGACGGGTAATCCGTCCATGTGTGTAACGGGGCGGTTGTTCGAAAGACGATCAGCTTAACCCTAGATTAACTTAAGTTTCAAAGCAAATTTCCCAACAGCTTGTTTATAAATTTGGAAATATTTCTTCAGAAATCTTGTCTGGATGAGTTAGAGTTTTCTTCTCTGAAGTTTTGAAATCAGACATGCAGAAATTCATAAACTAAAACAGCATTTTAAATTTTAGCGCTAATATAGCTTTGAACAGTCGACCCCAGGGAAGCATCTGGCATGAATTGTTCCCAGAAGTTCAGAACCATTGGCAACTTCGTTCTCAGGCTCTTTCCTCCAGTATAGAGTGCTGCACTGTGCCTCAGCACTCTCCCTGGTCTAGCTTCTCCTGGTCTCTAAACACTTAAATTTTAAAACTGGACCACTATTTGGGACCATAGAAACTTGTATTTTTGTTCTTAGTTATACATTAAAATAGACACTTTATCTGCGTTTAATGGTAGTCCATATACATAGCTCATTGTTGTTACTGTACGTAGGATGGTAAGGTGGCCCAGTTAGCATCAGATGAAGAAGGGACGTTTGGTAAAGCTTACTTGAAGTACTGTGATGCTGCATCGTTTGCTTCAGATAATTATCTTTATCATCTCCATATTGGGAGGTTTCTGTCGCTTCAAGGAAAACACGACGAGGCTGTGAAGAGATTGCAAATTGCTGTGGGTTTGAAACCTGTCAATGTTGAATCCAGGTACATTCTTCAATTTGATACTGATCTACCAGAGAATACGGTGTATAGGCACTCTTCTCCGCGAAGGCTTTTATTTTAGTTTAACACGTGAGCTGTATACCTTGGAAATGTATGGCATTTTGGGTAATTGGTGCACGCGCGCGGGGGAGCCTTTTTAGCCCATTCTTCGATTCGTGGATTCGAGCATGTAAAAAGAGTTAGTCAAACTCTTCCGAACGTCGTGGGTTTTCTCCGGATATTCTGGTTTCCTCCCTCAAGGAATGTTGGCAGCCCCCCCGTCCTGACCCTAACAATGTTTCGGGGATCAAGCAGGTGTTATGAATTGACCACTGTGCCAATCTCAACCTCAACTAATCACTTACCGTAAAATGAAAATCGGTTTCCACTGCTTGTGTTTAATACTACTTTTTCAATCCTAGGTTTTATTTGGGGCTAGCTTTGTTGCAACAAGCGGACAAGAGCAGAGAGCACGAAGCAATTCAATACGTACACGAAGGACTTGAGCACCTCCTGTATAAACTAACCCTGCAAGCAGAATCTCTCTCAGACCGCACTTCAACCCAACTTCACTCCAGTGAACTACTAGACATCACCAACGTTCAATGTTTAAAAGGTTTCCTTACTCTTGGAAGAGCCTTGACTAGCACAGCAACCAAAATCCCAAACCATTTCTTGAAACCGGATGAGATATTTCGATCGGTAGCCTCGCTTGCTGTTCGAGCATTGTGCTCGATCACTCATAAGGGAGAGTTATACCATCAGATCGAGAGAACATTTCTGGAAGCTCATTCTTGTTTGTTGCAATGGATGGTTGAAGTTCAGAAGAAGGGTGGTGCAGGAATCCAGGAGTCCGTTGTGGCGACGCATTGTGATAATTTATGTTCGCTTCTGAAAGTTTTATCCTTGCCAAAGGATAACGCCTTGTTGCAGTTGCAAGAGAAGGTTGGTGTTGGCAAACATGGGTGCGGTCAGCCCGCTTACATATAATTTAAGCCTACTACTGTAGGTCGAGGTCAGAGATTTAAGTAAATCTCTGTCCTCAACTCAACTAAACTCAACTTGCATGATTTGTTTAATCACAGGGAAGTTACCCAATGATAACTTCCCTGTGCTTGAAAAACTCGTGCAAGTTGAGTTGCTCTCTGCTGTGCCTCGAGGATTTTTCTCTTTGTACTCCAGTTTTTCTCTCTCACTAAAAACTAATCCTTATGGTATGCACTAATCGTAAATTACTAACTGACTTGCCGTCAGAAACCTTTGTCAAGTTGGGTTTTTTTTTGTTGTTTTTTTTCTGTGTTGGTGTAGTGTACTCAGGTGAATATGATATTTGTGGTGTTACTCTGAGTGTATATCCACACCGGGCATTACTAGAATACATTGGTATCGAAGGAACTAGATTCTGTTCCGAAATATCACTTACTCGAACCGTCCTGACCGCGTAGCTCAGTTGGAAGAGCATTGGGCTAGTATTCCAAAGGTCGTAGGTTCGAATCCCACCGTGGCCGGGCATATTTTTCAAGCTCGCCCGGTGTGGATATACACTCAGAGTAACACCACAAATATCTTTGTCAAGTTGTTTGGAAAACTTGTTTAAGGATCGCCCCGCCCCCGTGAAAAAAACCTAAAATAAGGTAAAAACTAAATACCATTTTAAAATGATCACATTTTCTCTGTAGACATGCCAGCAAGGTGTCATTCTCCATCCTCAGAACAGTCGTGCACTCTACATGCTAGGAGATGCTCAGTTGAGTCGCCACGATAACGAAATAAACAACAACAACAACACTGGGGCGTTAGAAGAAGCGGAGAAAAGTTTCCGAGCAAGTTTAGAACTCGAGGGAAAACCAAGCGGAGGGAAGGAGGTCCCTGCTTTGATTCAAGAACAACAATGGTGGAAAGAGAGACAGTCTGCGAAAACAAAAGAAACATCTTCTAGTTCCACCAAGACAGCGACCACTGCAAAAGAGAATCAGAGAGTTTCTCCTACTAAAGGCACGACAAGCAGAGGACGAGGTAAGGTCTATCAATTCTAAACTTCTCTTTCTAGAGATCCAATAAGGGCCAGCCGTTATTGACCCAATGTTACTACAGGAAGGAACGTAAACTAACTTTGTTCATGCTGGATGGTTCTAATAGTTCTAAACTGTTCCACCTGGAGGTCCAGTAAGGGTCATCCTTTATTGGTCCAGTGTTACTGATTGGGAAAACGAAGTACCTGCTGGGTTTGGTAGAGTCAAACCCTGGTCAAACTGGAAGCACTCTTCTCAGATGTGACTGAGGGGAAATGATAATCAGACACCTTAAAGCCCTGGTCAAATGAGAATTGATGAGATTTGAGAAGCGAGAGTTTGCATGAGAGTGTTCTTAACTCTCATGCCCCTGTCAAACGAGAACAAAAGTTGTACGAGAGTTAACTGGATACAGCTCGCGCGGCTAAAACTCTCATCAGAATTTGAACCAGTTCAAAGTTGATGAGAGTCGATGAGAGCTGGCGGTCAAACCCGAACGAGAGTTGCAACTTTCATAAACTCTCGTTTGATCAGGGTGTCACCGTCCTGATAGCTATTTATATGACATCTACTTTATCTTAAGGTCGTGGTACTCCAGTAAAGACTACAACAACGACGACGACGACGACGAGAGGTCAAACCAAGCAACCAGCTTCAAAAGCAGCTCCAGTAAAGACAAGTGTGGCTGCAAAAACCAGCAACGTGAAAACGGCTCGAACAAGTGCTCCGAAACAGTCAGGTTAGTAAGAAATAAAATAATTAGACAAATTTTAGATAAGTCCATGTCAGTCATATAAAATCTCTCAATGATATTGTCGGTGTCCACAAGATTTTCGTACTCATTCCGCTCCATTTTCCACCGCTGTCATGCAGCTCTACTTTATTGCGGCGAAAATATGAAGCGACAAAGGGGAAATGAAAATTCTGCCAAAAAACTCTACTTTTTACTTCCTTATGAGGTGCACCATATCTCTGCCCTCTTTCTCTGAATATGTTTTTCGTCTCGCGAGAAAAACGCAACATTATTTCAACGTAGAAATTTTCTACTACATAGCTCCAGCAGCGAAGCCGACAGTTGGGAAAGCACCTTGTCGTTCCTGTAGCCACACTAAAACGGAAGGCATTTCTAAACAAACTCCACCGCCCACAAACCCAAACCCTCCCACTTCACAGTCTACCCCCCAGGAGGCGGTTGGCCCACCGAACACCAAGTCCTACCATCCACGTCTCGGGTTGGCCCGTGTCCTTACCCGGTTAGGTTCGGATCACGACGCCGTCCGAAGATTCTACGAAGAATGCATCACTATGGAACCCAACCTTCATGACGCGTACATAGAACTGGGGGAAATCCTGGTTAAATCGGATCCCTTAGGAGCAGTTGAGGTGTATTCGAAGTATCCGTTCCCAGACCCCTTGACCTATGATGACGCGTATCTCCATGGCGAAATTGCGCGACTCTTGATTAAGCACGAGAAGTTGGACGATCCGCGGTTAGGTCCAAGCATGATAGCATTGGGCAAAGTGATGGGTTTCTCTGTCCTAGAGAAATACGTGGACATTCTTGATAGTAAGTTACAATACAGTAAGTTATTGATGCAGATTTATGCTCAAGTAAACGGGAAGAATGTCGATGACCCTGATTTGCAACAATTCTTTAAGTTTAAATGTTGGATATAGATTACATTACTAGCTGTTGCCAGCGTTGTGATATGGGCGATAGGATAAGTGTGAAGTCAGGTTCGAGTAGTTTTTTAGGTTTTACTAGAACACACGTTCTTTCACTGTGCTTTTATAAGTTTAGAAAGTCACCGGCAAAGAGTTTTACACTTTTTTATAAGAGAAAAGATTGTGTGTGGTGTGCTCTATATTCTATATTCAGTTGTGCTTGGACAAGCATTGAGTGTGTTAATAAACAAAATCAAAGGCTGGTAATTTGGTATTTTAATATATAAAATAACGTTTCGTAGTATGATTATACATATTATAGGTACATATCAGAATATCTCACTTGATTCAACTATAGTGTTGAAACATGTTGTAGATGGAATCGCAGGCTCGATTCCTGCCAGAGGACCTTTCAAAATTCCGAGGTTGGAAAAAAAAAAATGAAAATTTTTTCAAAATTCCGAGGTTGGAAAAAAAAATGAAAATTTTTTCAAAATACCGAGGTTGGAAAAAAAAAATGAAAAATCCCGAGGTTGGAAAAAAAATATGAAAATATATAGTTGTATTTTTCACAACTGCTCCTGGTTAGATCTAGATAAAAGCATAAAATTGACACTCGAAATCTTCATCTACAAAATGCTTCATCGTTATACATAGGTACTATACAAAACCTTTGTAATTATTATTAGCGAGGTTTAGCAAAGACGACGCGACGTCAACGAGGACGTGAAAATGGCGTAAAAATGGCGTGGGCACATCCATAGATGGGCATATCACGCCATTTTTACGCCATTTTCACGTCCTCGTTGACGTCGCGTCGTCTTTGCTAAACCTCGCTATTATTATATGTGAAACAGTCCCGTTATACAAGGTTGTAGTATGCAAACACAATGGCTATTGAATTATATATTATAGGACATACTATGCACTATTTTGCCATCATCATACTCGCGACAAAATAGGAAAAGCATATAGTTATCTAAATTTAACCCACCTGACATTATGTATAATTAGACAGTTTCGTGAACAAGCATTGTTGCATAACTACTTCATAGAGTTTTGAACTCATGTTATTGTTTCTTTGCCTTTTCCAGTAATTCATACTCCAGTTCAAGAATACGAAATTCTAGAACTTCGTTATTTTCACGTAAAGTTTGTGCAGTAGTCTCTTCTTTGATAATCGTCGCTTCCAAAAGATCCATCTCCGACCGCAGTTTCTTCTTGTCCATTTCAAGTAACATGATTTTACCTTCGAACTGTTTCTTTTCTCGTTTCCACAGCGCTTCCTCGCTAGGATGCTGCTTCAAACAAGAATATTGTGGCGGACGTGCTGTTTCTGCCTCGGGCTGGGGGCTACTTGTACTCGGACCCCAAAGTTGCTGTTCCGCGTTGAAATGAGCGCTCTGGGTTGGCTTCTTAATTTCTTGTGTTTGTACGTCACCCCAACGGACTTTCTTTTCTACGTGTCGTGCAGATAGATTGCTTTCGGTTTCATTTAACCCCTCGGCCCAGTCTCTTCCGAGGTCATCGTGACTCTTCCTCGTACCCAGGAATAAATCGCTCGACTTTTGATTATTGGCGGGAGATGGGCATCCTAACTCTTCGCGTATTGTTTGCAAAACTAATTCCAACTCGACATTTTTTGCATTTTCACTTGAACATTCTTGCTTGAGAACTTGCACCTTCTCTTTTTCTTCAATGAGTTTTTCCTCGCTTGATTTTAAAGCAAGTTTTAGTGATTTATCCTCCTCAGAAATCTCATCAACTTTGCGCTGTAAATTGCGCCGAAGTTCGTCAAGACAGCACACTCGGTTGTCAAGTACCTTGTTTTGGCGTATGTGTTTTAGCAGCTCTTCGTTTTGTTGAGCTAGCCGTGCCTCCGACTGTTCCCGGCGTTCGTCCGAACTTTCAACGAAGGTGGAGAGCTTCTCAATTTGTGTTCGCAATCTATTGATCTCTTTCTGCTGGCTCTCAGAGTATGTATCAGACTTGAGATTGATTTTTAATGGCGTCATGTTATCTTTGTTGCATCCATATTGACACCTTACGTATCCATTCTTATCCTCAGTATTCATACGTTGGTCCTCGTGGTACACTTTTGTATCTTTAAGCCCATTAATCTCCCATTTCTTATTGGTCGTTTTAGTCGCATTGTCACCCTTCCTATCCCCAAGAATCTCCTTGTATCTATCATCATCACAGTTCGTCTTATCCATCAAACGTCCTGCATTATCCCCAATGATCTTTGTCTTTTCCATCAAATGTGCTGAATTATCGCCAATAGTCTTCGTTGTTTCGGTTAGAGAGACTTTCTGGTTATTCAGTTCTCCGCTCAAGTAGAAATACTTTCCCTCGAATGGAAAAATGGCGTTTTTAAACGCGTTGAAGTACGACTTTGTCCCCGTTTTATCCTTCGCCATTTCTGTGTCTCGTTCTGGTGTAATTCCCAAAGTTTCTTCGTTGTTTTTGGAGGCAGTTTCGCCGTTTGTTATACTATGAAGCTCGGCTGTGTTAGCACATACGCTTGTGTTATTCTCCAAATAATATGCAGTATATTTGTCCGACGTTTCGCTGTTTTTACTCAGCCAATCAAAGACGTCCGCTTCAATATTACGTTGCGGTTCCAGTTCAAATTTAGGCGACATATTACCTTTTTCGGAGTCAACTATTTCAAGAGCGCGACTTGTGTGGTAAACATTTCTCGCT
>CACRXK020004088.1:0-19241 GCA_902702795.2 Paramuricea clavata
GCGAAAAAATTCGCCTAGTGGAAAACGGCCTTAAAAGGTGTGTTTTCTATAGAATGGCGTCATCCAGAGCAAATGACGTCATTTCCAGTTGCTTATCAGTAAATATCTTTGAATTTTTCATAATGTGCCACAACTATGCCAAATTTACATTTTGAGATTGATTCATCAAAATATTTCGTGCACTTCAAATTCGAATTTCAATTCGGGTTTATAACTCTAACTTATCTGAGTTTGATTATATCAGAAATTATATCTGAGATTAATCCGTTATAATGTTTGATTATATCTGAATGTGATTATATCGGGAAAAGATTAGAAAGTTTGAGATGAAATATATTTTGAGAGTCGAGACAACAAATTATTCATCGTCATCTCAGATCACATATGAGAACCTAGCTGAGGTTATTTCGAGCGAGCATCTTTCGCAATGAGCTTTCCCTGATCCAGACAAGAGGTCAAAACGTTAATTGGAAAGAACTCGTACTTTTTCCCTTCAAACTTATGTATACCAAAATCGGACTTTGCCAAATACGCATTCTGCTCAATCAGAGAAAATTTTGAACATGATTTGTTACGCTGTCGAAGTCCACTGTAAAAGTTCACTGAGCGGGATTTGAGCTCAATATCTCAATAGGTAAAGTGGCAGGCCGAGTCGCCAAGGTGCGAGTTCAACTCCTGTCGAGCCAACTTTTGTTGGCTTCAGCAGTGCTAGAAATCATGTTGTAAATTTTCTCTTGATGTTTCTCTGAGGATGATTCTGTAATATAACCTTGCAGGCTTCCTAGAAACTTGAAGGTGCAAGTTCGAATTGCGCTCGAGACAATGAATTTTTCATTTCTTTCTGCAGTGTCAGAGTTACTATCGCAAGGGGAGGTAGTGAAGTACTGCCGTACGGCCATGTAAAAATTCTCATCTACTGCACTGACTAAAACAGATAACTAACAAAAATCAAGATTGTATGGGGTTGTCTTAAAAGACAAACTGTGTTATCCTGCTACCGTTTTTGATCACAGTATTACACCTTTGGAATTGATTTAAATCCTTAAAATTTACAGTATACGTCTGATTTTTACTACCCAAATATTTTCAAAGAAACATCTCTCAGTGACTACAGACTCTGTATGATTGTATATATAGCACATTCACTTAATTCACTTTTTATTATTATTGCTTAGAATTATGTGATGAAATTTTCATTTCTCTATGCAGTATCAGATTAAGATTATATTATGAAATATTTTTTCATAACCTCACAGAATTATCCAATGAAACCTGCCTTCTGGTGGCAATGTTGATAAAGTATATATTTAGCTCTCTTTTGTATAGCACCAGTCGAGCGCTGGCGTACATGCACGACAGGGAGTCCGGTGACAGATCCTACGCCTGCATCCTCAATTTGAATATTTCAGCATAATATACTTTACAAATGTAAATGACCAATCGCAATAGGCTGTCAAAGCAGCTTAATCGCCCACGTATCAGCGAGAAGTCGGCGAAAACCGTTTGTAGTATAGCGTACAAATATCTTGACAAGTTGAAAATGAAATGAAGCTGTCTTGTAGATAACACGTATCGAATGTCGTCAATCTTCTATGTTTCTAAGGTTACCTTGGCGTGCTCAGCGTTTGATTGAAAATCAAAGAGGTCAAGTCTCGTGTCGGAGATCGGAATTGTTTTGTAATTTCTTCGTATACAGAAGTATAATTTTAAATCA
Source organism: Paramuricea clavata (assembly GCA_902702795.2). Lineage (NCBI taxonomy): Eukaryota > Metazoa > Cnidaria > Anthozoa > Malacalcyonacea > Plexauridae > Paramuricea > Paramuricea clavata. The sequence goes on from CACRXK020004088.1 coordinate 1,715, forward strand.
ACAGTATGGGGAATCTCTTAGTGGTTTCCCTAGACCGACTGGCTTCGGCAGTTTCGTCGCCGTGTCATGTAGTTATGGTTGGATTAGACAACTCGGGAAAGACAAGTCTGATGTACAAGGCGAAGCTTAAAGAACTTATCAAAGTACATCCGACGATGGCTTTTAACGTGGAGTGTGTAAACGCAACGAAGAAACTGAAGTATAAAATTTGGGACATCGGAGGAAGGGAATCGAACCGTCCGCTATGGAAAGCGTACGTTCGTAAAACCGAAGGAGTCGTGTTCGTTGTAGATAGTACAGACTCGAGCCGTTTTGAAGAGGCACGACACGAACTATTCAATCTGTTGAACTCAGAGTCGGCAAAATTGAATCAAGTACCGGTATTAGTTCTCGCCAACAAACAGGACTGCATCGGAGCTTTGTCGCCCGACATGTTGGCGAACGAATTGAACTTGAGTGCGTTAAACGAACGACATTTATGGCATGTCGAACCGACGTCGGCCTATGTCGGAGAGGGTTTCGTTGAAGGGTTAAAAACTCTTGGCAGAATGATTGCTCAATGCCGAGGAGAGCATTTAAAGGACTCGAATGAAGAAAAGACCCCGAAACCACTGAGACGAAACCGCAGCAGTAAAAAGAAACGGAGTCGGAGCCGAAAAGGTTCAACGGGTAGTTATGAAGGAATCCTAATATAAGAAATAACGCATTCCTTAGAATTGTGAGGTGGTACCTAGATCGGCTGTTTTCAGTGGAAAAGAATATAAGAGTTCGAAGATTTAGCACACAAGAGGTTGATGATGATTGCCATTGTGACTTGGTTTTGTAATATTCATAAACTAATATATTCAAAAATATGGGAACATTAAAGTAAACTTGGTTGTAATTATACAATACCCGTGGGCTTGTTATGCTTGTAAATAATCCGAGGACAAATCCCCAAAAAGAAACAAGACTTAATATTGAAAATATTCAAATCGAAGGATTTATATACACAACAGACAACAGTTCAGTATATTTTGAAAGCGAATGTAATTGATATATTCAAAACTGAAAACTCTCAAGCCTCAATTAAAGTTAAGTGCTTTTGAAATTTTAGCCTATATATGGGCGCCATGGTTACGATTTGGTGGAGATAAATGCTGTCTTTATAGAAGAAACGTTAGTGCTAAAATGCCAACGAGCGAAGTATATTTATAACATTGTTAAACGTGTGGAATTGCATGGATGGCATTGAATTCAGCTGGACACCTGCAGATAACTACTGTAATCTATAGAGGACTAATTTGCCGTTTTGTGGTAAGATGCAGACTATAGAAGAAAAGCCCGCGTTGAAAAGCCCAAACAATCGAAGATATTTATGACACTGACACTGTAAAAAAGAATGTGAAATTGGAACTCCAATGAATTGAAGATGCAGATATATATACTGTCCCTAATTATAATATATCCAAATTTGAGTGAACATGCGTTGTGAGAATATATAATATGTATATACTATATGTGGTGATTACCACAAGAAATAGTACAGTTTTTGGTACAGCAATATATATATATATATATATATATATATATATATATATATATATATATATATATATATATATATATATATATATATATATATATATATATATATATATATACTATATATATATATATATACTATATATATATACTATATATATATACTATATATATATATATACTATATACTATATATATATATATATATATATATATATATATATATATATATATATATATATATATATATATATATATATATATATATATATATATAGTATATTTTTAAAGTATTTATATATAGAGTGGATTTTATTAATGATTTTGAATACTAACGATGTGACGGATGCAACATTGTTAGATTTGTGTGAAGAGCAAGTTTGGTAATATTGGCTGATGTTTGCATCAGGTTTCACTTTATTCAAGCTTTTTATCCGGCATCGTCGCTCCAAACCTTAACCTTTTGTCCGGCATGTTGCTATTCGTTGGTGAATAGATTGAATATGGGACTTAAACCTCTTCATAGTTCTTTAAGCCTGATCAACGTGTAACTATGTAAACCTCTTTTAAAGACTTAAGGTTGGTTGACTCTATCAAAGTTTTGTTGGTCAAAGCGCATGTGTGACAGTGTAAACTTTTTTTGAAGACTTAAGGTGGTACTTGGTTTATGCTGTCGGAATTTCTTTCATCAAAGTTTGTGATTGCAGATTGTGTAAACCTCTTTCGAAAAACACACTTCGATATAGTGTAAACCGACTTTTTGAGGCATAGCCATAGGTGCATGGGAATGGCTATCACTGCTGCTGAACCCTGAAAACATACAAATCTTTTGCTAAGACGTATTCCAAAGGCAGCACAAAATAATAGTAGCTAACTCCGAACAATTTCATTTTCCGAATATTAGCCGAAAGGTCGCGATATTAAATTGAAAATGAAATTGTTCCGAGTTACAATTATTTTGTATTTTATTGAAATACTGAAGTATTACCGAAAATTCTTGCATGTATAGCAACAAAAGTAGAGGAAAAAATGCTCAAATAATTTTCAAGTCGCCAAGCCTAATTCAATACCACATAGCTCAGTGATACCCTGTAATGATCTCGTGATCGTGACTTGTCAATAAATTTTGACCAATATTGTTAGAAGTTACAGTTCTTGTCTCATGAGAATAAGGTGACTACAGGAAAATATATTGAGTCTTGTTTTTTTTTTTAACCTTGTGTCTTTCATCTGATCGGAAAAGAGCGACATAGAAAAATCTTTCAGGCAAATGTCTGCAGGTCATGTTAAATGTTAATGTATATTGACGACAGCACTATAACAGGTACTAATCCTTTGAGTAAATACCAAGGATTTCTCGAGGTAGAACTAAACATTGTTAGGGTTGATCTTCCATCTACAAAAAACCTTCAACATGTAATGATCCAGTGAAGCAATCCGTATTATTTGTTGCGGTAACATTAACTTAGATAGAGAATATCCATAAAGTCTTTGTTTATGAAAGAAACACGGTACTTGGTTACTTGAGATTTTGGATTAGTGAAGGCGGGGCTGTTAAGAAGCTGTCAAAGCACAAAATCTTGAATCAATATCAAAAGTACTTTGTATCCGGATGCAAGGAATTTCGCCATGACGTGGCGTCAATTCAATATTTTATTGTGGTTTTCAGGTTTTTGCCGACTTCTCACATGAATGTCAGGTCACAGATCAGGTGATTTTCTTCTTCTGATGGATGTGAACGAGTGGATGAGTTATGAATGTTCAGATGAGGATACATCGGTGAACATAATGTATACTCAGAACATTGATAACTTATTTACTCGTTCACATGCATCAGAAGACGAATATTGCACTAGAAATCGCAGCAGAAAATCAGAAATTGCAAGTGTAAACGGGCCTTTATAGATTCGGATCTGACGCGGTGCTTAGCAGTAAAAGACACATTCTAATGTTTGCGTGACCAAACTTCACTAATGAAATCATTTCCTGATTAGGACGCAAAGATTAATAACTGTAAACTTCCTTTTTATAATAATTTTAAAACCAAAAAGTATCAATAAAGGTAAATATACCGGCAGAATAATGCGGATGCGGTTTGAATTATTATTTTTAGAAGATGACTCACCTTCATCGTCATCACATGCCGCGTTTATAGTCATGATATTGAGATTTATGTGATTATATGTTTCCATGTATAGATCTGCACATAAATGGAAGGAGAGACATATCCATTAATTGTTGTCTGCTGTCTGATATTGTCTGTTTCTTGGGGATGAAAAGCCTGTATAATTATACAAGAGAAAATATAAGCAGCATCACTCCGTCAGGCATGCAAGTCGCTATAACCAGTAACCACTTCTATAAACAGTCAATTAGCAAGAGGTCGCGTTCTATTTCAGGCTAGTCTTAATAATATGAGCTTTCCCTACCAGCAAAAGCTATATTGATTATTGCCTGTTATAAATGGTCGAGCTTTCGTGGTAAAGTGATTATGCGTGTGCACTCAAGTTTGTACAATAAGCTTGTTGTCTGTGCTAGTGTAGGTATGGAGGCGATAACATGGATAGCTATACAACGAGTTACAAAAAGCTTTTGGACAGTGATATACTATGTAGATAACTGCACATTTCGAAATGCTGTTCAGCACAGTAACACCATCCCTCCCTCTCCTCCCCCCCCTCCTCCCCCCCTCCCTAAACAATGTTGGGCCTTTAGCAAGCAACGTCTTGCGCTCGTTTTTGACCAAACAACAGGGAGCTTATAAGGATTCACCAAATCTGCGAGTCTGCGACACGGACGCGACTAAAAAACAGTCGCTAATAATTGGAGACTGGTTTTACTTTGTTTTTCTCGTGTCCCTGGCTTTGTTTACCAACAACAATTCATACTTTTTACCAGTGAAGTGAAACTGTGATAATAGCGGCAGTTTCTCGTCACGTCCGCGTCGTATAGGTTCGGCGTATCTTAAGTTCCCTATTTGAAGTGGGGACGCGGGGGTTCGATTATCTTGTAAACCTGCGCTATTTTGCTATTCTGTACAAAGTGTTTTGCCATACACTTGTTGTACCTAGGAAGGGCCTTTCGGCTTTTCTTGAAACATCGAAGTTACTGTATGCTTGTATTTTTCAGTTTGTTGTATCCCTCACAATCCGTAATTATTCTATAGCTGTCTGTTTATCAATATAACTTCTTATAATGGGGTTTTATGTTCAGTGTTTTTTCCTGTTTTTTCGAAAGTGTTTAGTGTTAAAGTAAAAGACTGTTTAATGTTAGAAAAAACATTAAATTGTACTGCCAAATATGTATATGGAGATAAAATTTTAATGCTTTCTCCTAACTGCAAGAATCGCACGTTTTTTCATTCCATGATATCAGTGAACTACTAACTATACCGGCTAACCTTTCAATTCTTTGCAATGCTAATTAAGCTGCAGATAAAACAAATTAACAGCAAATTATAGTTTTAATTAGGAACGCCATGCTGAGATGTCTGACTGTGATTTACGATCGACCAGGCAGCGTATTATTCAAGTACAATGGTAAATTAGTTTATATGGCAGGATATTACCGCTATCCTGGTGTGCAAAACATTGAAAATACCACAATTATACCATAAATAGAGACAAGGTGAACAGCACTGTCTGTAGTCAACATTATAGTGTTATTTACTTACGGTGACCTGGTTTAAAAGCCTTCGAGACTGCGGCTTCTAGAGATCCCCTCGTCACGTATTTACGTATTTTACTTGTGTATTATTGTGTATTCGTAAATGTGTGGTGAATAAAGATTTGATTTGATTCTTTTTTTGAAGAAAAGTCGTTGTGCGGAGGAGAGAAACTTGTCGAGTATCCCAAGTTTTTTAGTCAACTTTAATACGGGTATTATCTTTGAGAGTATATTCATGGTACTATATAGCATTGGAAAAAAAAGAATGTTGGTAAAAATACCGACACTCATCATACATCATACCATACCACACGACACACATCATACCATATCATATACGATACCATCATGCATTGCCTTTAATTCTATCCCATACTATATTGTACCATACCATACTAAAAAATTGAGATGGATAGCAACTCAACTACCTGAAAAATACAAGTGAAACTTCGACATTTCGAGCGAAGGTGTTATTGATCATGAAAAATGGCGTCATTTGCAAAAAGGTCGACACTGTTGTCACGGTCCAGTTACACGCGTTCAGTGTAATTTAAATCTCAAACCATTACTGATTCAAAATGCTGTGCTAAGTGGTTTCATTACTACATGAAAAACAAGCAGAAACTCGAGGTAGTATTATAACCACTCAGCACAGGGCTGCACAGCCTCTTCACATTGGTACTACCCACACACTGGTACAGACAGTTTTAGCCATTATATTCACCTTACATGAAGTATTGAAACGCGCGCATGCGCGCACTGGTAATAACCAGTGCTCTCACTTTTAAGGAATTATCCTTAAAAATAGGAATTTTGAAGAGTTTTAAAGATTTTTTTAAGGAATTTAGGTTTTTAAGGATTTTTTTAAGGAATTTCCGAAACTTTTTATCCTGGACTAAAAACGTTGGACGGAGAATAATCACGCCACGCAAATGAGATTTAAACTTGAAAGTAGCAACATTATACGCACACAATTTGTCAATTACATATATTCGTATGTTCTCTATGTCAGAAATATACATATGGTTGTAGTTGGTAAAAGCAATTTGACTGGCTAAGAGCTTACAGTTAAATCGCGCAATCACGCAACCTACAGAAAATTCAGTTATCTCCTAGCAGATAACTGAGTTATCTGCAAATGAGCCTGCGATGATTAGCAAGCTGTATCTATTTAACACAAAATGTATAATAAAACAATGCTGTTTCTTCTGAAATCTACAGATTTTCTAAGCTCTTCTGTTCATGCAATACCGATCAAAAATACATCATGTTGAATGTTTTCTAGATGGCATTATGCTAACAATCAAATCTTTTCAGTTTTTAGTGCGTAGAAACAAGGTTGAAAAACTGAAAAACAGCAAAAAAGGAGAAAAAACCTTTTTGCACCAATTTAAGGATTTTAAGGAAATCTGAGGAATTTTCGAGCTTTTTCTAAGGAATTCGAAAATTCGATTGTGAGAGCACTGTTTATTACAGTAATTTATTTTGACATTGTTTTATTGTGGTTTTTTTATAAAGGCGAGGTGAGATTTGTGTAATTATTCGCAATGGAAGGGTTTACAAGTTGTCTTGCCTGCTGTTCTCGATTATTTAGAAAGTCTTAACATTGGTTTACTATAAATGAGCCATGTTTCGTTGGGAAAGCTCCTATTTGCGTGGTATAATTTGCCTCCAAGTGACACGACGTTCGTTTGAGTAAAGCAGTGAATAAAGTCGAGCTTCATAGCATTTTCCCAAGTTGTGCAAAAGTAAGTATTGCATTAAGACTGAATTTATTTGCTCTTTCTTACTATAAACACTGTATGCAGTAAGTGTTGTTGATAACTTTTCAGCTTGTCTGGTGTGGATACACACTCAGAGTTTAAACACCACAAACATCATATTCACCTGAGACTGAGCCAGGGTGGAAAGTTTGTTTCTTGTGCGCCGAAGATTTGATCAAGGTTCAGTAACATGCGCCAGTGGCTGCATAAATCCTGTTTTAAACATATTCACATGTGCCGCCGAGTTGCATTGTCAACACTTTTAGAATGAGACAGATACTAAGCATTTTAAATACGGTCCGGTCAGTGCTCAATCAAATTCCCTTCATTAAATGACTGAAATACAAACAGAAATGGTTGAGAACAATGTAGTGTGCACAACGAAATAAATTTTTGTACGCCAGTACGCCACACCAGTTGATTTCCCCATTATTCTGCGCCAAAAATGAGAAATGGAGCAAATTTATAAATTTTCCACGCCGAAGATCTTCGGCGCAACATACAAACTTTCCACCCTGGAGACTGAGTACATATTATCAAAGTCACTGAACTGTGGAATTGCATCAAAAATTTGTATCACCGCCTCTCCCACAAACGTCTACGACCGCACCTACATATTTTTGCATGTTTACAATTCTAATTTTGAACAGCCAATCCAGTTCTTGGTAACAATTACAATTAAACGTCGATTGGCTGTTTAATTTAAAATTTGAATTGTAAACATGCAAAAATATGTAGGTGTAGTCGTAGACGTATGTTCGAGTGGCGGTGATGCAAATTTTTTATGCGATCCCACAATTTCGTGACTTTTGTAATAACATCAACACACATAAAAAGTATTATATCTTAGAATACATTGATATAGAAGGAACTAGACAAGAAATATCGCCAATTCAAACTGATTTGACCACATAGCTCAGTTGGTAGAGCATTGGACTAGTATCCCAAAGGTCGCAGGTTTGATTCCCACCGTGGTCAGGCAAACTTTTCAGCTTGCCCGGTGTGGATGCACACTCAGAGTAACACCTAGCCTGCGAACGGGCTCTCTTTGAACTCTCTTTGAAATTTGAGAGAGAGCCTGCAGGCCTAGCTAATAAAAACGCGTCTGTGTGTTGCTTAGAACGACGCAGGGTTCCCATTGGTTGAAATTGAATTAACTACATTATACTGCCATGAAAGGTAATTAAATTTACACAACAATATATTCAAATCGAAAAATATCGTTCTATACGACGAGTTGTATAGAAAACTAAATCTTTTTTTAAAATTAAAGGATGCAGTCAAAAGTTCTTAACAATATTCTAGACAGAAATTATGTTTTTGCTGTATAAGAGAGTTTGGCAAATACAACGGCAATGTTCTTATATCAACAATAGCATCTTTAATACTCTATTAAACAAAGGCAACTACACTTTGCATTCTAGTACGCTGTAGTTGTTCAAACTCAAGTTGTTGCGGTGTTTATGTGAATTCACTTACTATTGCTACTTCAGGGAATTTCAGGGTTGTTTGAAAGAAAGATGTTGTAAAAAATCATGCGTTAAGATCGGGTATACATAAAGTGCGAGCCAGCGAGCCATGCCGATGTTGTGAGCCACCACAGATCGGTGCGAGCCACGCGATGTGTGCGAGCCATGTGCAATAAATAAATATAAGAAATTGGTCTTGACCAAATGGTACTGAGTACATCTTATCTCCAGGACACAATAAGCAACTTGCGTGTTAGACTAATTTTTGATCTACAATTCTAGACAAATAACATGCGGACGCTGATTAAAAATGGCTGGAATTTAAAGCAATCAATTAATTATACGCATATTCAGCCGTATTCCCTGCTTCCCGTCACAAATAATTACACGACTAGTCAGCCGTATTCCCCGCCCCCCCGTTACAATGTTGTTGCTACAGATACCGCAATACGGCAATAGTTGCCATAATGACTGAAGTGATCAACATTGTTTCAGGGGAGGGGGGACCGACCTTACGAAGTATATATGAAAATGTTTAAAAAAATAATTTATTTGCCATGTTTGTCCGAGTAAATTTGTCTATGATTGTAAGTAAAAAAGTAACTTCCCGTAAAGAACTTGTTAAAACTGGTGAAAATGCAAAGTTTGGTTAGTGCGAATTGTTGTAGAATACGGAAGGTGTAGCCTTGTGGGGTTTGCATGCATGATTGTTTTGTATATGTTACAATATTGTATTTGCCGAAAATGCTAACAACTTCCGCACGTAATACAAACATATGCAAGGCTTGCAAACTTTGCAGGACTGTGTTTACCAGGGTTTGCAACATTTTGCGGCCGAATTTTGCGATTTTGCTAATTTCATTATGTTCTTTTTAGCTGTGGTATTTGATTCCCTTCTCTTTCCTTGGGTTTTAATTTTGTTTATTAACATGCAGGTTGTCCATTAGATCTTAAAACACCTTCAGATAATTTGTAATTGAGTTATTTGAGTTATAAAATTCCTGTAATTGAAATTGGGTTCTTGATTATGTTTATATTTCGTTTCTGAATTTTGTCTATTATTTTACTCATTACATTTCACTCGTTAACCATTTTAAATAATGGCTCGCACCTTGGCTCGCGTGGCTTGCACTCTGGCGCATGGCTCGCATGGCTCGCACCCTGGCTCGCATGGCTCGCACCTTGGCTCGCATGGCTCGCTGGCTCGCACAATATTGAAACTCGTTAAGATCGAGATATGCGTTTTGTTTACATATATTGGCAGGCTATTACGTAAGGCGTGTCTATTAATTTGTCACATCAGTGTGACCAGATTTGGTAAATTAATTTACTTTTGGTAAAATTTGGTTTTGGTAAAATAAAATTTTGATAAAAGTTTTGGTAAAATTTCAAAAAAATCAAGTAATTTAGTATTTTTTTGGTAAAATGTAAAAAAATAATGTCCCTTGTTTAATGACTTCTTAAAAACCAAAAAAACTTATAACTACGAATATAACTGCCCTAAAGAACCGCTGTATCGTGGCAATACCAGTCTTTCTTCATTGAGGACTAGCATATGGAATTTTGTTGAAGGATTATGTGCATTTTATTGCATTTTATTGTATTAATGAATTATTTAGTTGTTGACTGTTGAGTCTCCTGTTGTTACTGCAATTTGTAATAATAGCGAGAGTTATGGAAACTTATTTGGATGGGACAGGGCATAGAATAGAGATCCATATAGAAGGGCCACTTACGTCGGAAGCTTTGACGTTTCTGTCCTTGCGCATGTCGCATTACGCATGTTGGCCGCCATTTTCCTAGCCAGTCAATGACATTTTCTGGCCAATAAACATGCTGTACTGGCTGGCTGCTCCGCCTTCTGGCGTATTTTTGCATAAAAAAACAAGGACATGTTGCACTGCTGAGTGGCCCTTCTGTTACTGATCTTTATTCTGTGGGACAGGGTATAATACTTATGGTACCGGTAACCAGTATCCAGAAGTGGGATACTGGATTCTCAGGGCGGATACTAAACTTTGAATGCTGGTATCCCAGTTGGATACCGAGAAAATTATAAATTTCAGACCCTGTATATAATTTATATTGCTAGCTTTCATATCAAGAAAGGTGCTAGAAATTATGTTTACATGATTATTTGACGGTTTCGTTATGCTGTCGCCTTGAAAAAGGTCAAAAAGGGTGTAACAACATGTGAGTACAATGACTGCACGCAGCCAGAAATTTCAAAACGCGAAATTTGCACGTGTTTGGTAAAAAAAATCCAATTTGGTAAAATTTCAGCACAACGTTTGGTAATAACCGCTGAGAAAGTCTGGTCACACTGTGTCACATTGTATTTTACATTTGATTGACAACACTATAAATAGTGATGGGCACAGACGTGTTTTTATTGATTAAACCGGCAAGCTCTAATTCAATTCAAAGAGCCTGTTTGCAGGCTAAGTAACACCACAAACATCAATTGTTATATGTTCTAATGTTTATGTATATAATATGTATTATTGTATTAATATCTATAAGTGATTATGTACACAGGTAAAAATTATGATCAATAGCATTGTATAAACAGACTTTTACAGAGCTTGCCTTTAGCATATACGGTAAAGGCACTGCATGCAGAAAGTGAAACACAGGTTGGGTTGTGTTTTGTCTGACTTAGATTTTTTTTCTTAAAATTTTTTAAACTTTTTTCTGCCTTTTCTACTGTAACTCTCAAAATGTTAGAGTTAGGGTTAGGAAAGGTTTGGGGTTGGGATCAGTTCATCTTATAAAAATTCAACTTTAATTTTTGTCACTATACTGCCGGCCATTAAGTATTTGATAAACTGTGCCAGTCATATAGTCACTTCAAAATAATATTGCTCATCTGTAATTGCATAAATTCAAGAAGAAACACATCACATGTTGTAGCTGGGACATTTATGTATCGTTTTAGCCTGGCAAGTCACTCCCTATTAAATCCATCTCAAACAACACATACTCATGCAGTTCCTCAGTGCCATGTGAAAATAACAGCGGCAATTCCGAAATTCATAACAAACACGATGCTTGATACATGTAAGGCCATGTAATTTGGAAAGTTTGCAATGCAAGATGTTGATATTCCGCAGTAATTTAGACAAATGCAAGTTTTAAAAAAAAATTTCTATCTCTATTCTGTGTCATTCTATTTTCACATTTTTTATAGTTCGATCGTGCTTTTACCTCAGATTTTTATACATAAAAGTTATGGATATTGTAGTCGTATCTGATGTGGAAGTTTGTAACTTGGCATTCAATGGAAGACTTGCTGAATTACAAGACAAGATAGCCCAAATTACGCGGCAATTAAATACCACAGACCAGGTATGTATGTTCCTTAGTTGACTCACAGCAACCAGATACCCAGGGTTTTCACTTCTGCTACCCCCAGAAATTTGGAGGGTGTCAGATGTGAAAATCCTGAGTATCAGGTTGGACTCACAGGTGGTCCAGGCTTTGTGTGGGTATTTATTTATTTTATTATATTTTGCATTAAAAGTTTACTTTAATTAAATTATAAATTATAACTATTCTGTAATTAATATAATTATTCCTTTATGTAAGTTTCCTTTATGTATTCTATGTGATTTGGGGGTGGTTTTAGTTCAATATCATGATATAAAAAACATCATTCATGAGAATGTGCTTTAATATACACTTCATACATTGTGAAATAGTTAAAAAATAATGCCCAAATAAGCACTGATTCACAATATTGGTGGACTTACTTGTTTATGTCATTTACTTCACTTTCATCGATTTTTGGGCCATTTCGTTGAACCCACCCTATACTGTATATCATCTAATATTACCCTTTACCAATAACGCAAAGGTAGGCAGCTGTGATGCCGGGTGAAGCTGGGCAAGACCATTGCCAAACGCTTCTAAAGCCGCAACTATACATATTTATGTTTATTCAATCTTTCCAACTTGTAAAATCCTTTCCCTCGCTTTTCCATGAAGACTTAAAACAACTTAATTTAAATTAAAGTCCTTTCTTCTCCGAACTTGTGAGTCAATCTGCTCTGGAACCACTCGTTAATTAAAAGATTGAATTTTTCGAAGTTTGTAACCACACCTTTCGTTAAAATATTTTCCCTTCACCCTCTTGATTTGTTAATTGCCCATGATTTTTAATCGACTGACTAGAGGGGTCAGACGAATTATTTTGGTACATTTTTGCCAATTAAGGAAGTGTGCTCCTTTTCTCACCTAAACATTTGGACAACAAAAATCTTGCAAAAATTGCATTGCTCTGCGCTATGAGATGTAAATAATATAAAATATATAACTTGTTAATGTAATGTCTTTTGTTGTGTCTCTGAGTGTATTTGATGCATCATAAGTTTTGCTTTAAAGCTTTGTCCATACTTGATCAGGAAGGAACACAAAACATTTTCTTGGCTTCACGATGACAGGCAAAAAAGTGTATACATTAATTTAATTAATAAAAATTTATCACAACAAAACTTATCACAGCACATTTTTGCTGTTTATCACTACACACTTTCACTTTATCACTGCACAAATTAGTTATCACTTCACACTAAAATTAGGTATAACCAAAAGCTAAGTAATGTGATTGATTATGCAGAAATAATCAAGACAAGCTGTCAATATAAATATTGATAAGCTGGTCATTGGTCAACCATTATTATGGGGCTTCGGTGGCGGCGAAGTGGTTAGCACACTTGCCTTTCGCAAGTTCAAGCCTCAGTGAGAGCCTTCTCAATGCGACTTGAAACCAGTCCTCATGTGCAAAGAGTAAAAATCAACGCTCTGCCGAAAGTCGTGGGTTTTCTCCGGGTACTCCGGTTTCCTCCGGGTACTCCGGTTTCCTCCCACAGGGAAAGTTGACAGGGTTGGTTAGGTACGAGGGCCCACAGTGATTGGCATATGCTGTTGTGGCGAACAAACTAGGAGATTTGATCATAATGTCACTGTCGATACGTGGTCGATATTAGTTTTTGCATTATCCTGGCTCCACGGTTTGACGTCCAATCACAAGTGAATTCGACTGCATTGTAAATACTGCTTTGGTGCATCGAAAGTCTTGAATTTTGCTTAAACGAAGCCTGTGCACAAATGTTGTTCATTTATACAGAATTGCAAGACATCCGCCAGATTGTTGTGCAGTCGCCCTGTCGCTAAATTGAATAAATTTTGGTTTAGGATGGTAAGGTGGCTCTCCATTATGCAATAGAAGCAGTAGTTATGGAACAAATAGATATTGATGTGTGTGAAAATATCGTGGAATTTCTTTTGGATCGCGGAGCAAATCCAAACGTAACGGATAGGGTAAGAATGAATGTGTATTTGTTGGTACAGACATGGCAGAATAGACCTACATTATCCAATTTGTGTTCAGGGGTGTCACCCCCTACCAATTGTCAGGTAGTCTGTAAATTATTGAATCCCAGTCGGGAAATTGTTTTCGTGGTCGGCAAAACATGGATAGGAAGGAAGAAAACGAAAAATGTGAGTTCCACTGATTAAAAACTAATAATAGATGATTCCAGCTATAGACTAAGGGACCGCTCATTATTTATTGCACAGGGGGGATTGAGGAGAAACTGGGGCTTTAAATTTTTTAAAACCTGAGAGGGGGGGCTTTGAATAAAATACAGAGAGACGAAAGAAGGGGTGCTTTGAAAATATTTACCAGTTTGAAAAAAACATTAGTAGTTTTTAAAATGCATCACAAAACAACTTAACAACAAATAATGTTTATAGACCTAATATTCATAAATGGAAGCCAAGTCTCTTATGTTCATGTAAATAGACAATTCCCATTATAGACTAATTTTAGAACTAGGCAAAGAGATGCAAATCAAGACCGAAATTTGGTGAAAATAAATTTTAGGGGAGGTGCAGCGGTCTAGCTCACAACCCCCATGGAAAGTTAAGGCTTATTGTAGAACAGGTCAATATCAACAAGGTGAGGTATGCATGTAGTGTACATATGTATCAGTGTATTAATGAATTATGAATGTATGACTCCAATCTTGCCCTTCATTACAATTGCTACAAAGTTTCTTTTAAAACATTGCATTAAAAGGGTACTTGACACAGAGATGAATGGCTATCACTGTTTCAATTTTACAGAAAAACTTTCTTATGTCACGAAGTGTAGATCCTAAGCAACCATCACATTTTCACTTTGTTCCATCATTGAAACTTTCCGAAGGGGAGGTGCATGACCTTTCATGGGAGGTGCAAAACGATCTAACCTGAGTATCAGGCTCTATTTTACAAATAGAGCCTGACACAAAACTTAACCTGATCGCTTTCCGCCCACAGCAAAGTTTATATTTAGTATCCAATCAAAATGTCGCAGGAGAAATTTAAATTTCACACAACGACAACAACAATCTAATTATAGCATAGGCAGCCCACTAAACGGCTGAATTTAAATTAAAACTGCAATGAACTTATAAAATTAACAAAAATAATCACAAATTAGCGAAATATATTGCAAATGTAGCTTATATTAAATCGCCACCCGATTGCTCTCTCCTCCGCAGAGGTTTCAGTGACTACAATGAGCTTTACATGGCGCTTGCCGTATTTATCAACAAACTGACGTATAATTATAAAGTATACTTTATAACTATACGTCAGTCGATAGTGCAATCTGATGGCGATTTAATATAAGCTACATTTGCAATATATTTCGCTAATTTGCGATTATTTTCTAATTTTACTGCAGTTTTAATTTAAATTCAGCCGTTTAGTGGGCCGGCTATAATTGTAGTTGTGAATTGTGATTGTTATAAAATATATCAACAGCAATAGTATAATCTAATTAGCATGCACCAGCCAATCAAATGACAGATTTAAAAATCGTTTGTCTAATCGGCCAATCAGCGCTCAGTCCAGATTCTGGACTGAACAACCAGGCAAAATGCCACTTTTGTGTCAGGCCGTACTTTTCTCGCCTTCGCCCACGATCAGGCGTGCCTGTGCCCTAAAAAGTACGGCCTGATACTCAGGTTAAAACGATCAGTCTCAGGGGAGGTGCGCACCTCTCCACACCTCCCCTCAAAATCCGGCCTTGATGCAAATAAATCACCATTGCTAGAAAGAGCATACTAAAATAAGTAAATTATTTCAAAGTTTGGTTGCGAAATGTTATAAAATACGGAAAATATAGCCTAGGAAAGTTTGCAAATTTTGTATACAAATTTTGTATACATGCGAAAATTGCAATACAAAAGTATATACAAAATTTGCAAACTTTGGAAGGCTATATATTTTCTACATTTTACAACATTTCGCAACTAAACTTTGCAATTTTATTAATTTTAGTATGCCCTTCCCGGGAATATACTTTTTGCTAAGATAAAAAATTAGTCTATAATGGGATTGGTCTATTGGTCCCCATTATCTATTTTTGTTTCTCTAAATAAAGAGGTAGAGTTTTTGTTTCTCTAAATAAAGATAAAGAGCTCGGGTGGGTATTAAAATTTATGTTCTTGTTTTGCCTGATGGGGCTGATGGGGAGGGGTCTTTGAAAATTTTATTTGTCTTAAGAGCCCTGGGGGCAACGAAAAAATATTATAACTGTAGAATTTCTCTTTAGTCTCCCCCTGTACAATAAATAATGAGCAGTCCCTAAATATTGATCTCGGCAAGAAGAACAAAATCCATCACCACAGCTAGAAAGAGCATGTTAAAATTAGTAAAATTGCAAAGTTTGATTGCGAAATGTTGTAAAATGCGGAAAACATAGCCCTGCGAAATTTGCAAATTTTGTGTTAATTTATATTACGCCCGGGGAAAATGCATCACATTTGGGCCGAAAGTGGTGCGTTTTCCCGTGCGTAATACAAATTAATACAAAATTTGCAAATTTTGCAGGGATTTTCTTCATTTTACAACATTTCGCAACCACACTTTGCAATTTTGCTAATTTTAACATGCTCCTTCTAGCTGTGATGATGGATTTTGTTCTTCTTGCCGAGATTAAAATTTAGTCTATCGCTGGAATCATCCATTGTAGCAAAAATTTTGGGAAATATACGAAAACGTTAAGGAAAAATTAACCAAACACGTTATCGAAAGAGAAAAATGTAAATATAATGTTCGGAAATTTTTTTGATGTTTTACTGCTTAACCTTTCTTTTACCACCCAAATGCGCCCTGCTTTTGTTATTTTACTCTGTCTAACGCCGGATGACTTTACTCGTCAAGGGGAGATTAATTAAATGCCGGTTAACCAAACTATCTGCCAATGTTTCATTTGGGGGTCCCCTCTGGAAAAATTGGGCCCCCTTCCTGACTTTTCTTGGGAGGGGGGGGGGGGGTGGCATTACACCCGCCAGTCGGCACTGTAATAAATATTCGAATTTGACCTACATTTTCGCATAAAACCACTCGCGAAACACAAAACAACAATATATTTTCAAGGCACAAAAAATACAATAATACATGTGCTTAACCCTTTATCCATATATGGAAACACTAACCACTGAACTATTTAATTGTCTGGAGTAATTTCAAATGTTTATGACAGGCACGACCCTGATTGGATGGTTAGGTCTGTGAGACAAGTATGAAAGGTTCTACACCTGTCCTGTAAAAGTATGTGATATGTTATCTTTTATTACTCAGAATGGACAAACACCTTTGATGTTGGCCGTATGGACAGGAATGCAGAAGGTTGTTAGTTTATTGGTTGATCATTTTAGTTTTTTGATTGGTGATCACCTGAACATCGTAGATAGCGATGGTCGATCAGCATTGATTTATGCTGTGAAAACTTATTCACCGGATCCACAGGTAAAAAATTATAGTCAAATTAAAGTAACACAGCTGAGACTGCAGTTCACAAAACCTGTAGAAGGTACTTTCAGTAAAGTTGCCATCCTTGTTACCAGGGCTTTTGCGCTTATTGCTCTCTTCTGAGACAGCTCAATCTCTTCCGAAAATTAAGGCTATGTCTTAATTGTAAAAAGCGTTGAAATTAAGACATTGCCTTAATTTTAAACCTAACCCCCACCCCAACCCCCACTCTAACCTCCACTCTAACCTCCACCCTAACCTCCACCCTAACCCTAACCTCTAACCCCCCCCTAACCC
>CACRXK020004088.1:19294-33192 GCA_902702795.2 Paramuricea clavata
CCCCAAAAGTTTTACAATTAAGACATAGCCTTAATTTTGAGAAGAAATCATGTTGTCTGAGAGCAAGAAGCGCAGAAGCCCTGGGTACGAGGTTGTTAAGCTGCCTATGTTTGTGTTAGGTCACAGAGTAGAGACATACAGAGACGTAACTAGTGTACCCACTTTTTTGTGCGCATGCTCGGCAAGTTACTAGATGCATGCATCTGATTGGATGACGACCTGATGACGACTCACTTTAAACTTGCTGAGCACGCGCAGTTGATCATTTTTCGCCCGGTTGCCTGAAAAAAAGTGGGTACATGATAACGTAATCTTCAGCAGTGTTTACAACGGTCAGTTACGTCTCTGTATGTCTTATCTACTCTGTGGTTAGGTTGTGACATATGACAAAACATAAGATTTTTAAAGTTTTTTTCTTCCTTACACGAGCGCTATGATGCAAAATGCCGTCAATGTTAGTTCTACTAATTTTCGGGTGACGTCCATGTTGAGAAAAACGTCGCTTGCTTAAGCTCACTAATGCGCATCAGAATTCGTTACAATTTGCGGTTCAGCCGGTCTTTCTAAATTACTTCAACGCGTAGGGGAAGAACGTTTAAGATGACCTTGTCTGTTTATTTTTTGTCGTTGTCACAAACTGGCATTTTTACAGCATAACAAAACGTAATTTCCTTGCTTTCTTGTGTACATCTGCGGATAACAAATTAGGATGAAGTTTCATATTTTGCTTACGACTAATTATTACTCTACTTGCAGATTGTTGCAGCACTCGTCCATCTCTCGCATACATGTAGGTTAAACCGGCCGTTGACGCGGCGAGATGTATTGCTTCGAGATAATGATGGCCGAACGGCACTGAGTTATGCTGCGGAGCCCCGTTGTCCAATTGAGGTAAGAAATACAATAAAATAGAAGTGATACAACTAAGTAAGAACCCTCATTCAAACTCAGAATCGTCATCAAATTTGAACCAGTAAACACATGAAATTCAATGGACAGCTAACCCCGTACATTTCCCGTGTGAACAAATAGAACTGGTGTCCCAGGAAATTTGGCCCCCCCAAAATTTGCCCCCCCCCCCTTGGGGGGGGGGACAAATTTATTTGGCCCAGGACCGAATGTTCGGGGGGGGGGCAAATTTCCTGTGACACCGGACGAATTTGTGTATATACTGTTCCGAATTCTGTCTGCTATCCTGTAAATACAGTTTAAGACTGCATGCAGTTCTGTCAAAAAGGTCCAGGAGATTAAGATTCTTTTCATTTAGTACGTTCAGGGGCTTGCTTTCAGTTAAGTTGCTGTAAAAGGTGAAGCAGAATTCCTTATGGAGAATTCTAGTTATTATGGCCTGCACAAATCACAGCTGGGATTTGCCAAATCCAAAATATTCTGGCACGTTTAGCCAGGGCTTTATCCAAGCACCAACTGACCTCCGGTAAACGGTAATATTACAAATTATTTTCGAACTAAAATAAACGAACATTATTTTCGAACTAAAATTTAAAATTTACACAACCTTGAGCTGGAAGAGTGAAAAAGCCGCAGAAAAAATGCACTCGAATACGAGTACATCGATGCATGGCATCTTTGGTCGATGCATGGCCTCTTTGATGCATGGCCTCTTCCCCAACGCTTACATGAGATTACATTATTCAAACCACGCGGTTACAATAGTGAGTTTAAGCTTCACGTTTCCGGTGTGAAGCGAAATTCCTGACCTCTGCGAAATACCTGATGCAGGCGCGAAATACATGACGCTTGCGAAATTCTAAGTCGGCCGAAACGGTTTTTTAGATTTTTGACTAGGTTACCCACAGGGTAGTAATGCTGCCTTTAGCGGCAAAAGACAAACTACAGGGTGTTGGACGAGTCCTTCAGAAACATCCTATTATTCTTATCCTTGGTAACCCATTTATTGACAGTACCCTACCACTGACTGAGTATTAAAAATCGTCTGGCGTTGGACAGAGTAAATACTAAAGTAGGGGTCTTTAATACGGTGCTGATGGATTAACAAGAGACAGTGACAGATAGGTTTGTTAACCTATTTACTGGCAGTACCCTATACCACTGACGGGTAAAATCTTCTGGCGCTGGACAGTGGAAGGGCGCATTGCCAGCTAATGGGTTAAACTACTGTGGTTAAATATAATATTTTATGCTCCAGGAAATGTAAAAAGCTATCAGTGTGACATCCCAGTTTATTTATATACTCGGAATATTGATTTCTCGGTATATACAAAATTATTTTAAAGTATAACAATCAGCGAAGAAGTAAGCCACTAACTACCCTGCGCAGGCTAGCCACTAACGTTTCTATAGTATGTTTTAAATAAATTATACACAAACGTTTCGCGACAGCTGACCTCTGAACTTTGATAAATAAATCTGATTATTGCGCGTTCTAAGTCTATATCATATACAGCGTCGATTTCTCACACAGCGTAGCTATATTAATATGGTTCGGCTCACCACAAACTTTCGTTGAGTGCTGATGTTTATTGTTTAGCCAGTTAGGACGCAACTCTGCAATATGTCGCATATTTTCGCATGAGAAACTAAGCAGGATTGAGAAATCGACGGTGTATATGATATAGACTTAGAATGCGCTGCAATAATCAGCTTTATTTATCGGCGGTCGCAAAACGTTTGTGTATACATTTTTAAAAAACATACTAGAAACGTTAGTGGCTAGCCTGCGCAGGGTAGTTAGTGGCTTACTTCTTCGCTGATTGTTATACTTTAAAATAATTTTGTATATTCCGAGTATAATAAATAAACTGGGATGTCACACTGATAGAATACAAAACAAGTGAAACTCCAAAAATCGATAACATTTTTATTTATCTACGTTTCGACTATATTTCAGTCATCAGGATAAACTAGCTAAGTTATATATCAAAAGCTTTTTACATTTCCTGGAGCATAAAATATTATATTTAACCACAGTGGTTTAACCCATTAGCTGGCAATGCGCCCTTCCTCGTCAGTGGTATAGGGTACTGCCAGTAAATGGGTTAACAAACCTATCTGCCACTGTCTCTTGTTTAGAATCCATCAGCACCGTATTAAAGACCCCTTATCCTTGTTAACCCATTTATTGACAGTACCCTACCACTGACTGAGTATTAAAAATCGTCTGGCGTTGGACAGGGTAAATACTAAAGTAGGGCCTACTTTAGTATTTACCCTGTCCAACGCCAGACGATTTTTAATACTCAGTCAGTGGTAGGGTACTGTCAATAAATGGGTTAACAAGGATAAGAATAATAGGATGTTTCTGAAGGACTCGTTCAACACCCTGTAGTTTGTCTTTTGCTGCTAAAGGCAGCATTACTACCCTGTGGGTAACCTAGTATTATCTTATTACACATGCAATTTGATATTCTGTAGCTCATATTCTTTCGAAATTATTTTATCCATGAAAGAAATGCTTCTTAAAGTTATGCTTAGCAAAAACAAATTTATGATTAGGAGCTTAAGACCCCGTTTACACGGTACCGGACGAATTTGGAACCGGACTAAAATTCCCCCGTTTCGGCCATGTAAACACACGAGAACCACGGAACCGGCCGAATTTGAGACCCCCTAACAGGCCGAATTCTCGTGTAAACAGGCGAAAAAGGACGAACTTCAGACCGGTCCCAAATTCGTCCGGTACCGTGTAAACGGGGTCTTAGGAATGAAGTTTCATATATTGTTGATGATTAATTAATTAAATACTACTCGTTAACTTGCAGATTGGACTGATGATCCTTGACTTCTATCTCATTCCGGTATGTTTAATCACATGCGGTCCTAGTTGTTAAAATATATTTATTCGAATTTTCAAATAATTGAGAAATAGAATTCATTTACCTCTACTATAGGGTGCACTTATCTTTATGTGTTAGTTTGGATGTGATCAACCTCGTGCCCAGGCTCTTTCCACTACGCTCCAGAGCCTGGGTACGAGGTTGGGATGTGATTTGAGCATGTTTTCGTTCAATATTCCAGGCTTAATTAAGACACAGATCGACTTCACAATTCGTTCTCGCTTCACAACGTAATTCGCCAAATCGCCACAGAATCAACAGACTCGTAAAGCTCAATACATATTAAATATCCCATCACATTCATCGTTTAAAAATCGAATTTCCATAGTTGCATGAAAACCTCTGAAACCGCGACCCCATGTCACAGTTAAGGAACACCGCAGAAAAATGTCTGCGCATGCACCAAATTATGAAAATATGGCGGGTAATTTGAATATCAATTTCTAAAACAAAAACATGCTTACTAATTGGTCAAAAATTAGTAAAACAAACGAAAGAATATAGCAAATGGGTAGACTAGACATTTATTGAAAGCGTCCTGGCATGTAAAGTATGGAATGAAATATAATTCATGTAAAAAATTGTTGATTTTAACGGACACGACTTCGAAAATTTTTGCAAAATTATTCAAAACAAAAATTCAAACTAAAAAGTTAAGAAAACTCACGAAAAGTTAAGCTTCTTAACCCACTCAAATTGTAGAATACATCCTAAAGTTTAATTATTGTGACAATTTTTTTATATTTGGCGACATAGTTTTTTTAAAAGAAATGTATCTCAAACAAAAATTCGGAAATTGTCGTTGCTTAGTTGATAAACAAAATGTTTCAGACGATAAATTTGTCGACAATCACCTTTAGTTCATGTTCTTGTACATGCAGTACAATTTCTTGAACCTTCTGGCTGCATTTATTCTTAGTTTTTAGAATGACATGTTTATTTTTGCGCTCGAAATCTGGCTGTAAAGACGCACAATGAAGTCATTCCGTTTGAGCCTTCGGAAACGTTCGGAACAGCTTCTCATCAAGTTCGCAATACTATTACAGGTAAGCTTGACGCATGCGCAGACGTTTTTCCGCGGTGTTGTATATAGGAGTTCAAAACGTAAACAAAGTTCGCGCATGTGCACAGGGTTAGACATCATCTTTAAGCGTTTAATGCATTTTTACACATTTTGCTGGGCTGCCTACGTTGAAAAGCTAAATAACTGTTCTTTCCTCGTATGTAAAAATTGAACCGTTTACCCACGTTTATGATTCACGACAGCCTATTGAATTTCCATAGTGTTTTTTTTTAGACACCCTGTATACAGACTAGCAAGTTGATAAAAACGAGAATATATACAGTATATACAGTTTTGACTATAGACCTGTATATTGTGTATATTTTGTATACACACTATATACACAATTTACACTATGTACAGACTAGCAAGTTGATAAAAGCGAGAATATACAGTATATACAGTTTTGACTATAGACATGTATATTTTGTATATGTATACACTAGGCTATATACACAATATACACTATAATATATACAGACTAGCAAGTTGATAAAAGCGAGAATATACAGTATATACAGTTTCGACTATAGACATGTATATTGTGTATATTTTGTATATATATACACTATAATACACACTATACACTATATACAGACTAGCAAGTTGATAAAAGGCAAGCGAGACTATACAGTATATATAGTTTTGACTATAGGCCTGCATATTGTGCATATTGTGTATAATTATTGTGTATTTTTTGTATATGTATACACTATATACACAATATACACTATATAGAGAGTTAGAGACTAGCAAGTTGATAAAAGCGAAAATATACAGTATATACAGTTTTGACTATATAGACATGTATATTGTCAACTGTGTATAGCAGATGAGTATATATTATATAATACCTTATTGAATTGTGATCGTTTAATTGGCTGTTTATGGTCACGTGATATTGAATAGAAAATTCCATTTCCCAACAGTGCAATGGAATACGTTCCATTGCACTCTTTGCGAGTGCAATTGTACTATACGTTTTATTCCACTGCACTCTTTGTGTTTTCGATAAATCGCATCCGTCAAAATGCTTCTCGTACGGTGATCGCAGTTTATTTTAACCCGATATTCGAAACTCAGTAAATGGGATTTAATGCAAATACGACTCGTCAAAATGGCGGGAGCTTGCAGTAAACCTTTTAATATTAGTCTATTTTGGTATTATATAAAACAAGTAATAAACAATTATTGGATGATGCTGAGCATGATATCAAGAATTATTCAGACCGAGGTCAATGTTATCTGCCGAAACGAAGCTGAGGCGGATAACATAGACCGAGGTCTGAATAATTCTTGATATCATGCGAAAGCCGAATCCAATAATTGTTTTATTATACATTTAAAACATGAGAAACGTATAAAACGATTCCTGTTCATGAGGTAGGAAAAGTACAATTTGAATATCAAACACCTTGCACAAATTCAAAGGTCAGCTAAATATTCTATTTCTACTTCTATTTACCCCTTTGTGGCTTTTTTCGTGCTTTCACTATCCTTATCTGCCAATAATTTGGAGAGTTCACTTTCATTCAGCGAAGCAAATATGCTGTAGGCCATTGTTTGTTTGTTTTTTTCGCGCGCTTATAGGTTCAAGCTTTTGGCCACGTAAGGGTTTGAGCACGAGAGAGTCCAATAATTTTTTTTTGGATGCAAGTTCGATCCAAAAAAAACAATTATTGGACGCTGATGACGTCATCGGCGGAAAATACGTAATAAATGCCGAATACTGAAAATTAGCCGGTGCTTTCTGACCAATTAGAAACGAGAATACATATTAAATGTATAATAATTGGTGTTATGTATACTCAGGTGAATATGTTTGTAGTCTTACTCTGAGTGTGATCCACACCGGACAAGCTGAAAAGTTTGGGTTCAATTCCCACCGTGGTCAGGCAAACTTTTCAGCTTGCCGGGTGTGGATGCACACTCAGAGTGTAACATCACGAACATCGTATACTGTATATTGTATACTGTATACTGTATACTTCAAATCCAGCATTCAAGATCAACAAACTAAGACAAGTGCAAAAACGTTTATTGTGTTTTGTATGTACCTCTTTCTGTATGGTCAATTTAACTTTAATTCTTTTTGAATGAGGTTCTGTCCAAACAAACCCAGCATCAATTAACCTAACCTAGAAATAAAGATTTATTCATATCAAATATTCACTGTAAAATTCAACTGATTAGAACGTCAAATACGCAACGTATGCCAACCTTGGACAAGCCTTTAAGTTTCTTTAGACACAATGCCAAAAGCTCTCTCGACTCCAGAGTGCAGCTTACCCAGGTGTTTGGAGGTTGAAGGTATCTGTAGGTAGGTGTAATAACTTAATGTGTAATTATAATTGTTAATTATTCAGTAACGTATTGGTAAAACGTAAACATGTAATCATATATTCATAGTACCTGAGTTTACAAACTCATCAGACCATATTCTTTTGTATTTTGTCGGTTTTTAACTTCTCCGTAATAACCTTCAATCTAAAAGCAGGCGGTGGTATTTGATTTCTCCGGGAGAAATACGGGGTTGAAGGTTATTACGGAAAATAATAACCGGGTAGCAGGTTATTACGGAAAAATAATAACCGGGTAGCAGGTTATTACGGAAAAATAATAACCTGCTAGTCTAAGGTAGCAGGTTATTACGGAAAAATAATAACCTGCTAGTCTGCTTACCAGGTTATTTTTCCGTAATAACCTGCTACCCGGTTATTATTTTTCCGTAATAACCTGCTACCCGGTTATTACGAAAAAGTAATAACCGGTTACCCGGTTTTACATTTTCAATTCAAGACCTGGCCATGAGTCTTGAATTCGGGACTTGAAGTTGCAGGAAAACTCAAGACCCACATCTCCTTCTCGACTAGAAAACGCTGCACGTCTCTAAGTCGAGAAAGAGACAACAGCCGTGTACCTCAGAGCCCGTCAAAACTCTACCATTAGGTAAGAGTATCTATCATTCGGCGCACGAGGACTAGCTGGATCAACCATCAGACATGCTTGTGCAGGGAATTTATACAGTAATATCTGCTCTTTTGCTTGTGGGACGTGAAATGATATACTGCGCATGCTTAACCACATTTTAAAGCGTGTTAATGCGCATGTTACACCTAGTTATTTCGTCCCACAACTGCAGCGACCTCTCATTGAATTAATATAGCTTGAATTTTTAATGAAGAAAACCTCCAAAATACAAAAGAATATGGTCTGATGAGTTTGTAAATATAGGTTAAAAGCCAAGGGAGAGGTTTTTATTAAACTGTAAAGACCTCGGGCCTTCGGCCCTCGGTCTTCACAGTTTAATAAAAACCTCTCCCTTGGCTTTTAACCTATATGTAAAGACATTAAGATTAACAAGACGCTCTGCGGAGCGTTAACTCGCTGGGGCTACACAACTGACGCACATTGCTGTTAAGATCTAAAGATTGATTTCCACTGGCACTGTTGCGTTTTTCGTACGCACGTACACGCACGTAAAACTTTGAATCCTTCTATTTTTAAATATTTTACAAATAAGTTAACAAATTCATACTAAAACTTGCGGAGCAGTAAATTCTGTTGCTTTATTTATTTGGTTATTTTTACAAATTTAAAGTTTTACGTGCGTATATTAAGCCTTTAAGCCTGGCCCCGAGCTAAGGGGAAACTTCCGGCGTTTATGCCCACAAGTAAAATTATATTTTATAGTACGCTACATTCTTTTCTTCTGTCGACCGCCAGTTTAAAACGTTCAAAATAAAATATTTTGGGGGCTTTTGGGCTCAAAATATTACCAAAATGAAGAGAGACGAATCCACTGGTGTACGGCCGAAAAAGAAAAAAACAATGATACCAAAGTTATCAAGGATCAAACGTACTGCATCTTTTATTATTTGAGCGATTTCTCAACAAATAATACAATTTCGCTTGGCTTTCAAAGACAAAGTCAGAGGCCATAAATCGCTAGAATACTGTTGTCAGTTGTTTAGTAATACATTTGACATCCGTAGGTACAATTTCTCATCCGTAAGTACAATTTCTTACGCTGAATCGAACGGTGGTATTTTTATTCTTATTGCGCCATTAATTAGGCAATACAAATACAAGGTCAAGGACAAACGTACTGCGAGTGATTTGATGTCAACAATACAATTTCGCTTGATTTTCAAAGGCCATAAATCGCTAGAATACTGATGTTTAGTAATACATTTGACATCCGTAAGTACAATTTCTTACGCTGAATCGAACGGTGGTATTTTTATCCTTATTGCGCCATTTATAAGAGGCATTACAAATACAATATGTTTCGCACTGAGTACACTACAGACAGTTTTCACGGACTGTTGTTCGATAAATTTTATATTGATATGACACCGATATGCTTCTCATAAAGTAGTCACAACTTAAACTGCACAACGTAGTTTTAATAAATAACCTTTTACTTTGAAATTGTCTTTGGCTCTTTATATTCAGACTCAGTATATTATGATCGTGCACGGGAATTCAACGATCCAAATTTCGGATTTTCAGAGTCGTGCACCAAGAAACACGCATTAAATAAACTAGCATGAATGTCCAGAGTTAGACACAAAACAAAATCCATAGAAAACAGGTACAATTCGGCCAAAATTTTCACGAAATGGGGCCCGGAATTGTTTGAAACATTTTGCCCACTCCACGAAAGGCCCCGCCATTTTGAAAAGGATCAAGCAGCTCATTAATATTCTATTTTGTGGCTATCGACGATCCATGATCCGTGACAAATGCAAGCCGAAATCTATACTCGTCTGGGGCACAGGGTGCCCCAGCGAGTAATAAAGCATGCATGTGCACAGCACAACAGTAGGAATCAATGAAACTGTGATGTATGGCAGAAGTCTTAGTGGTGATGGTGATTGTGGTGGAGATGGTGATAATAGTGGTAGTGATGGTGAGTGGTGATTGTGGTGGTAATGATGGTGGTCGCAATGCCGACAGTAGTGGTGTAGTGATGATGGTGATGATAGTGATGATGGTAGTGATGATGATGGTGGTGATAATGACGGTAGTGAAGATGATGCTGGTGATAATGATGGTAGTCACTGGTAGTGATGATGATGGTAGTGATGATGATGGTGGTGATAATGATGGTAGTGAAGATGATGCTGGTGATAATGATGGTAGTCACTGGTAGTGATGATGATGGTAGTGATGATGATGGTGGTGATAATGATGGTAGTGAAGATGATGCTGGTGATAATGATGGTAGTCACTGGTAGTGATGATGATGGTAGTGATGATGATGCTGGTGATAATGATGGTAGTCACTGGTAGTGATGATGATGGTAGTGATGATGATGGTGGTGATAATGATGGTAGTGAAGATGATGCTGGTGATAATGATGGTAGTCACTGGTAATGATGATGATGGTGGTGATGATGATGGTATAGAGATAATGATGGTAGAGATAATGATGGTGGTAGTGATGATGATGACAATGGTGGTAGTTATGGCGGCGATGATGGTGGTAGCGATAATAACAATGATGGTACTGTAATAGTGATGTTGGCATGCAATAATGATGATGATGATGGTGGTGGTGCAGGTAGTTCTGGTGGCGATGATGATGATGGTAGTAGCAATGGTGGTGATAATGTAAATGATGATGGTGGTGGTAGTGATGGTGGTGATGGTGTTGGTGATAATGATGGCGTTGGTGATGATGATGGTGGCAGGCCTCTAAATAAATCTGGATGTTATACCAGTCATTATGACAGGTGGATCACTAAATTTACCGGTCACAGCGGAATTTATGCCGGTCGTTGTCACTCCTTAGCTTCTTTTTCCCCCTCATCTTTGGCGTGACTCGTAACTTTAGAAACAATTGTGTATTTTAATTATTGTATACATAGTAGAAGTATGCATGGCGTTTATCAAATCGCAAGGCGTTTATCAAAAAGCAATTTACCATGAATATTTCGTATTTGGACGCTGACAAACAGAGCAATTGTTTACCATGCTTGCTTGTTAAGTCGCAAATGACAACTGTAGTTGCGAACTTGCGAGCATGCTGCAAGGTCGCATTCGAGTTACGCGTTTTCACGCACGTAACAGTTGAAATCGCTTTACATCCTACTTATGAAATAACTAAATTTATAAAAGGACAGCATTCAGTTTTGTGTATGATTTAATATGTATTTGTAAGGTTATAACTTATTTGCAATAATATGAAAGATTTAAACTTTTCTGTCGCAGGTGTGAAAAACGTGTAACATGAAAACAGCCCTTAGGCACAATGCTTGCGGTAAATCGTATCCGTACGACAAAGTGTGTCACTTCGCCGCCCTCATTAGCCTGCGCCTTAGACGGACATACACTTCTTTGGAAACTTGGAAATCAATAATCTGCTCCATTTTTGAACGTAGTTTTTATTAAAAAATTTACCGGTCACACATGTCCGCCAGATGCCGGACGATTTTTGCCGGTCAAACTGTGAAATTTTACCGGTCAGTGACCGGTGACCGGCACTTATCTCGAGGCCTGGATGGTGGTGATAATGATGATGATGGTGGTGATAATGATGATGGTGGTGATGATGATGATGGTGATAATGGTGTTGGTGATAATGATGGTAATAATGATGATGGTGGTGATAATGATGATGGTGATAATGATGATGGTGATAATGATGATGGTGGTGAT
This sequence comes from Paramuricea clavata, assembly GCA_902702795.2. NCBI lineage: Eukaryota > Metazoa > Cnidaria > Anthozoa > Malacalcyonacea > Plexauridae > Paramuricea > Paramuricea clavata. Next base: position 30,840 of record CACRXK020004088.1, read on the forward strand.
AATGATGATGGTGATGATAATGATGGTGATAATGATGGTGTTGGTGATGATGATGGTGGTGATAATGATGATGGTGGTGATAATGATGATGGTGGTGATAATGATGATGGTGGTGGTAATAATGATGATGATGGTGGTGGTAATAATGATGATGGTGGTGATAATGATGGTGGTGATAATGATGATAATGATGATGGTGGTAATAATGATGATGGTGGTGATAATGATGATGGTGGTAATAATGATGATGATGGTGGTGATCATCTGAGCGATGGTGGTGATGATCGTGGCGTAGTGATAGTGATGGTAGTGATGATGGTGGTGATGATGACAGTGGCAGTAGTGAGTGATGATGGTGCTGATGATGATTATGGTGGTGGTAGTGCTGGTAATGATTATGGTAGTGCTGATGATTATGGTGGTGGTAGTGATGGTGGTGATGATGATAACGAGAATGGTAGTAGTGATGGTGGTAACATTTTATTAAAAAATTTACCGGTCACACATGTCCGCCAGGCGATGATTTTTGCCGGTCAAACTGTGAAATTTTACCGGTCAGTGACCGGTGACCGGCACTTATCTCGAGGCCTGGATGGTGGTGATAATGATGATGATGGTGGTGATGATGATGATGATGGTGGTGATGATGATGATGATGGTGATGATGATGGTGGTGATGATGATGATGATGGTGGTGATGATGATGATGATGGTGGTGATGATGATGATGATGGTGATGATGATGGTGATGATGATGGTGGTGATGATGATGATGATGGTGGTGGTGATGATGATGGTGGTGATGATGATGGTGGTGATAATGGTGTTGGTGATAATGATGGTGGTGATAATGATGATGGTGATAATGATGATGGTGGTGATAATGATGGTGATAATGATGGTGTTGGTGATAATGATGATGGTGGTGATAATGATGATGGTGGTGATAATGATGATGGTGGTGATAATGATGATGGTGGTAATAATGATGATGGTGGTGGTAATGATGATGGTGGTGGTGATAATGATGATGGTGGTGATAATGATGATGGTGGTAATGATGATGATGATGGTGGTGATCATCTGAGCGATGGTGGTGATGATCGTGGCGTAGTGATAGTGATGGTGGTGATGATGGTGGTGATGATGACAGTGGCAGTAGTGAGTAATGATGGTGCTGATGATGATTATGGTGGTGGTAGTGCTGATAATGATTATGGTGGTGCTGATGATGATGGTGGTGGTAGTGATGGTGGTGATGATGAAAACGAGAATGGTAGTTAGTGATGGTGGTAACAATGATAATGGTGGTGTGGCAACAAAGACAATTGGATTGTCTATGGTGGCAATGAAAGTAGCAGTGGTGGTAGTGATAATGGTGGTGATTCCTGGGGGTCTTACTGTATTTATTTCAGGAACCTTTTGGGAGGCTTATTGGAGGTGATTTAACTCAGAGGGAAGCAATTGCAATGTAGGGAGGCATTATACAGGATACACAGTAAATTAATATGGAATTGCTGTCAAACTAAATATAAGCAGTACACATGCGTTTGTAGGATCTAAGGGGAGGGATTAATGATGCGATGCATAAAAAATTGCTTCCAGTAAAAGAGGACAGTTATTTGAAAGGCGCAGGGGAATTGAGGATTTATAGTAATTCATATATAATTTCAAACAGCACAAAATTCACAAACTAAATATTCACCACACCACTCACCTTTCACAAGCCTTACAGAAATTCAGATGAACTTGCTTTGGGATACCTTCAGTGATATCAACTTGAGTTCTCAAACATGCTACACACATGTTTGAAGGGTTTGGCTGAGTTGCTGTACCACATTGGCAGCACAAACTAAAAAAACCCACAAAAATTACTTCAAGGGTACTACAGTAGGTAGGTAATTCATTAAGCACTATTCCGATCTATAAAAAAACTGCACAGTTCAAAAATGTCTGCTAAACTGAAAATTTCGCAAAATTTGTGAAAACTTCCGGCAAGCACGGGTAATTTGGGGTGATCTGCTAGCCAGTGGAGTGATTCTAGAATACTCCCACTAACCTACTGTAAGCACTAACATAACCACTAACCTATATTATAACCACTAACATAACCCTCACACTAATGCACCTATCAATGTTAAGCCCCAGAGGGGGGCATATGTGGGGTTTTTGATCATCAATTGCATCCCCACCCTCGGGAATTTGATTAGCACTTTGAATCAAATGACCTTTATTGATACAGTATTTATTGTAATTTATTGCAAAATGGTGGGGTATTTGGCCAATATTTATTGCCTGGCAGTGGGGCATTTGATTGGAAATTGGATAAAAAAATCAAATGCCCCTGTATGCC
>CACRXK020004089.1:0-33190 GCA_902702795.2 Paramuricea clavata
AAGTGTTAGTTTTAACGATAAATGGAATAATGCGCCATTTAACTATTTGTTTATATCGCCAGGAGTACAAAGGATATAATATATTCAAGTCGTTCCATTGACTGCCTCTATTGATACAGCGTATGCAAATTTCTAACTTTCCAGCATGTTGTTGTAAAACATTGGGTTTTTCATAATACTTGCTCAAAACGTGGCTCCTTTCCTGTACAGTTTGACGATTTCGTGGGACTTGTAGAGCAGGAACAAAATCCTCGTGATTGCCAGTAAGAATTGTCTGTGAGTTGTTCTCAAATTTCAGGTTACTTGTTCATTTCACGCAGAAGTATTTGCAGTTCGATGTTGTTGATTCGAAGCGATTCAAACCCATCAAGGGGTTATATAGCGATAAAACATCTCCTAAAGCACATATATTCGATGGTACAACCGAGTTTACCAAAAAGAGATTCAATTTAGGTGATAAATGTTCGTAAAACGAGGGTATAAAGAGAAATATGATGAAATATGATGGAGGCCACAAAAACGTGACTAGCCGCCATGTTAATATTTTAATATAATGCAGAATTTGAAAAACTACATCGATTTTAACTTGTGAAACCTGTCTGCCATGGAAGAAGTGCAAACAGAATTTTTCCCATGTAGCAACATGTTTATGGATAGCTGCAGATCTCGTAGTTCACAAAAGCTCTCTTCCAATCCAAATCTGTAATCTTTCAACCCCTGCACTAATGTAGTTGCAACCTGCTAGACAGATGACACTCGCATCGCTTCTACCAAACTTTGTGGATCACGTCCTGTCGAAAAAACCATCCGAGATATCTGTTCATTGCTTGGATAAGTAAAGCAGATATCACCGCCGTATAAATCGATTATTAGTTGCTTGACAGTTCTGTTGGTAACTGTAGAACTAAAAGTTGAATTTTCATTTAGCTTTTCTCTGATGAAAGAAAGACTGTATGCCGTGTTCTGAAAATCAAGTTCTAGTGCCAGAAACCTTTCCTTCAGATGTTCGTTGCCTGCTACCACGGATTCCTCAGCCTCGAGATTTTTCATGATTTCTGCAATTTTCAAGTTGTACTTGTTGAAGTAGTCTTTACAACGATAGCTGTGATAGTAGATATCTGCTGCAAAAAACATCTTCTGGACCACACAGCACTGCTGTTTCGGTATATACACGATCTTGGAGCAACTTAGCTGCATTTAATAACTTTTGAGCGATTTGTTTTTCACAGATTCTTAGTAAGTTATGTACTTTCTGCTGCTTTACGGTCTTGCAATCTGAACCACAAATGACACATACCTGTTTCATATTGTTCGTCTTAAGCCTTGTTCTGTGTTGATCTTTGTCATTTCCACATCATCGACTGTCATAGATGGTTCCACATTGTGCCTTCATAAATCTATGACCCTTTTAGCTCGGTTGCCATCACCGCCATCTTCTTTTGCAAGAGAAATAATGTGTGCCCTGCCCGTTTCACTGCTCAAAAGACAATCAGATAGCATTTTTGTTTGACATAAAATACATTTGTCCAATCTTGTCGGCGTTGATGGTTTACATGTAGAAATACAATTAGCTACAAGGGGCACTTCGTCCTGAAAGTAATTGTGTGGTTATCAGGGGTAAAACTCTAGCGTCGCATTTTGCTGTCAAGCATAATTTTGCAAAAGAATGCATGCAAGGTTTACTAGGACTCACTCCATGCTTCTATCAGGAGTGGATGCATTATGCCAAAGCATTGAAACAAAAAACGGCCAACAAACAACGAACAAGCACATTAGGCTTTTAGTAATTGCGACATTAAGCCCATGAATGTGTAGAGCGGCTTTCTAGAAACCTGAAACAGAAGTTCAAATTCCATTCGAGGCAACAAATTTTTCGTTTTTTTCTGCAGTGTCAGATAAAATCGAATTTAATCCACTAGTAGTTCTCATGTATCAAAAGAAGAAAGTCGCACTTAAAATTAATCATTGTCTATACCTTTCGTTGTGACACCTTCAAAAGGCTGCTTCCTTAGTTCTGCTGAAATATCTAAAAATACATATACAGAAAAATTGTATGCATAACAAGAGCCAATCATGATCATCGGGTATGCAAAATACGCTAGCCGTATACATTTATATTACAGTCTCGTACCCAGACGCTATAAAACAAGTTACCCAAGCACGCCGAGTGCAATTCCTTTTATAGCGCCTGGTTATGAGGCTGTTTATATTACACTTCATGGAAATTATGTTGGTACCACATACCCCAAAAGACCCCTATTCTATAGTTTTTAAAAACGGGTTTATACCATGCCCCTATAGCTAATACAACAAAACAATGCCCCTATATACACCGCATCTATACAATGAAAGTGAGTTCTGCATACCCATTTGTTGTTGATTTTACAATGCTTTCCTCCTCTTCCTCATCACTTGTCTCCAAATGGATTTTCACATGTATGCGTGTTTTAGACGAGCTTTGCAGTGGATGCGGCTTTCTGCTTGCCTGATGCTGAAACGAAAACCACTTTTGGTATATGAACATCATTTTTATACAGAGAGACATCATTTTAAATTCTTTAAATACCTTTCTTTGACGATTAATTATTTTTCTCTTGTTCGTTGACGTTCTTGTCATTGTTGTCAATCTCACTGTCCTTTAAAACATCTCCATCGTCATCGAAGTCAGCACCCAAAACTCTTTCTAAGGCTGCGTCCAGTTTTACTTGTTTCACAGTGCACTGCTCTCTGTCTCCTGTAGTACAAGATGGTACGACAATTTGAAATTACTATACATTCATAATAGAGGCTTACTTTTGCGGACATTCTGACTACTTTAAAGAACCACAGGATGATTTTTTATCAAAAAATCCCTGAAAAAAAATTAAATAAATCTCTGGTTCTTGGGATTTTTTGACAACTTTTCAGGGAATTGGGGATATTTTGCTGCCATTTTTTGAGGTTTTGAAAGTTTTTTTTAGCAGATTTTTGAGTGATTTTTTTGAGATTTATTCGAAGTTGAGAAACTTTTTATTTGTTGAGAATTTTAGGGAAAGTGGATTTCGGGAAAGTGTACGAGGATTTTTCAAGTACACATCTCAGTATGCCGTTTAGATTAGGCAAGCTTATGTATTAAAGTCGAAAAGATGATTCGTCTGAGTTGCTTTACCCATGCAAAAATACCGGGTGATATATGGAAAGATTGCAGGTTTGCTCATTTGCTGATAAAATGGCTAGAACTGAGCAGCATTTGCTACTTTACGTAATGTTTAATAAACGAGTAGGAGTGTTTTATCACATATAAAACACGACGCATAGCGGAGTGTTTTATATGTGATAAAACACAAACTACGAGTTTATTAAACAGCTTCAAAAACATCTCAGTTAGATCACGGCATTGGCGAAATAATTTTCCAAAATAACTTTGTATTAGCTGAGAAAATACAAGTTGAAATTTGAAGCGTACATATAAAGACACGCCACGCTTATGATTTCTCTTTGTGTTTTCCTCATGAATTATTGAGTTTTTGAATATTATATACTTACCCACAAAGACAACTTTTCCTTGAAACGTATCATCTTTGCTATCTCTCACAGTAACATTGTCCCTTATAACAGGATATTCTGGGCTTACAATATTTTTCCCTTCTACCAAGGAATGATGCATTTCCACTGGATAATATACTATGTAGCACGCTTCGCTTTTACTTCGAGAACCTATTAATTACAAGTGATAAGTGTGTGTAAAAACAGCTGGACCTCTATTAATTAGAAAGACAGGAAAACCGGACCTTTTGCCACTGGCGATGCATGGCAAACCCAAAATTTTGATCAGTGTAAAAACTACAATGTCAAAATTGTATTTCCCTTTGGTACAATTGAGATGGTTCTTAGTTAGACATTTAACACTCGTAGCATGATAGCCAAAATCCTGTTCTATAAATAAAAATAACCAGTGATATGGGGACTGATATAATATTCGGTGGCATGACATACAAAGCCAAGGTGTTCACAAACCAAACAGAATATGAATGCTTTAATTACATATCAGCATCTTCACGAATATTGTCCAAAATAAGTAGTTTATCACACTGTAGTAAAAATAACCGTGGATATATTAATTAATAATAAATCTTTACAGAAATAGCTATTTTTTCTGAACCCAAAATAAACTGTCCATTAGTATTAACAAGGTTTGTGTTCTGACTATGGGAAATTTGCCAAATTGTGTAGGTCTACCTTGGGAGAATGCATGAAATAGCAGTTACTTAGGTACTAGTAAACGTCGCAGGCAAAGAGCTAATTAACACTTGAAGCAAACTCTGTAGTACAGCTATATACTGTACTTGTGCATGCCTATCCTAAGTCCAATTTAATCTGAGTAATTGTCACGAACTGTAGCCTACTAAGCGCTCGACAACGTGTTGTTTAAAAATATAAGTATACATGTATGTACAATGTATTATAACATTTTCTATACACTGTTATATGGCATTACATTACATGGTGTTTGGTTATTACAAAGTGCAACCAAGAAGTATAATTAGGACAGTAATATTATATTGCATAGAAACAAACTGGTTTACTATTAAAAACTTACTCACCAGGAAACTTGTCTTTAAAGAAACTTGTCTGCATCCTCTCCGATATTGGAATTCTATTGGTAGCCATTGTAATATAGTTTTCTATCAAAATCAATTTTAAAAAATGCGTGCACAATTCTGAAGCAACCGAGTTTAGACTTTGGTGGAATGATGTTAACTCTGATAGATGCATCAATAATGCATACCAGGTGTACCTTAATATCCTGTCTGCCAATCATTTCATGTGTAAGATTAAAACTAGCCAATCATCAGTTAATGCCACATGTCGCGCGGAATGCTGCGCAATGCAAGGTTATATCATGCTTTGTGGTAAAATTTTGTTGATAATATTTTATTTATACAGTTTTTATATGTCTAAGCGGTTTAATTATATAAAGGAGCTAAGCGACAGCGGTTCCTCAGACGTACATGATGCTGATGCTTGTAACGAGTTTGAGACACTGTCCAAAAAATTTCGCTTGAGAATATCGAAAAAGAAACAAGTGATGAATACAGTTTAGAATAAAGCGAGCAAGAGGAGGGAAGTAATGTGCTCTTCCAGTACGGCAAAGAAATCAGATATTTATGAGAGTTGTCAAGTTCTGAGACTGAGCAAGTAAGTATATACCAGCTGTAGCAGTTCTTCTAGCGAAAACGAAACAGATCAAAATTATTCAAGTGGTACGTATTATTAAATCTATATCACCTGAAGGTATTGAAGTTATGAAATATTCGAATCAGTAATACGCTTTGATATTTAAAATACAGTATTCGTCACATCAGGGGCGAGCTTTGAGCTTTCTTGTTCGTATTTCCTTCCTTAGTTTTGTTGCAGCTGACAATGCATGTGTGAAAATATTGCCACATCAGAATATCATATTTTTAATACTCGACACTGAAGCCGAATTCACTTCAACTGGAAAGTATTAAAAATATACAATGTTTATATATCATTAAAAAACTAAAAAAACCCATTGGGCTAGTATTCCAAAGGTCGTAGGTTCGAATCCCACTGTGGCCAGGCATATTTTTCAAGCTCGCCCGGTGTGGATATGCACTCAGAGTAACATCGCAAACATATTATTCACCTGAGTACACAACACCAGCACAGAAAAATATTCATATTACTAGAACACATTGGTATTGAAGGAACTAGATACTGTTCCGAAATATCACTTACTCGAACCGTCCTGACCGCGTAGCTCAGTTGGAAGAGCATTGGGCTAGTATTCCAAAGGTCGTAGGTTCGAATCCCACCGTGGCCGGGCATATTTTTCAAGCTGGCCCGGTGTGGATATGCACTCAGAGTAACATCGCAAACATATTATTCACCTGAGTACACAACACCAGCACAGAAAAATATTCATATTACTAGAACACATTGGTATTGAAGGAACTAGATACTGTTCCGAAATATCACTTACTCGAACCGTCCTGACCGCGTAGCTCAGTTGGAAGAGCATTGGGCTAGTATTCCAAAGGTCGTAGGTTCGAATCCCACCGTGGCCGGGCATATTTTTCAAGCTCGCCCGGTGTGGATATGCACTCAGAGTAACATCGCAAACATATTAAAAAACTCATTAATAATTCAGGAGCAAAACACAAAGACAAATCATAAGCGTGTCATGGTTTTATATGTGATAAAAAATCACGTTAATTTACATAAACTTTAGCTTTGATTTTCTCGGTTTAGACAAAGTTTATTTTAAAAATTACTTCGCCAATGAACTTGTATAAGATGAGTAGTTTTTTAAGCTATTTAAAGCACTTGTAGTCGTGTTTTATCACATATAAAACACTCCGCTACGTGTGCTTTAAATAGTACATATACACGCGCAGTTTACATGCATAAAACTCGAACCTGTTTTGCGGTTTAAAAGTAAAAGCCCCTGAAGGTGTTGATACTCGTATTTATTTATATTTAAAGTGCCCATAACCGCAAAATTGATTTTCAGCTTAAGTAAAAGTACGGTAGGAGTGTAGTAGTTTCGCAAAAAAACATTTGCTTTTGAGTAAAAAACCAAAATTTTAGAGCCACTTGAACTCGCAGATATTGGGATTTTACTTGGCACATGGCCTTCAGAATATCTAACTGCTTGAAGTCTGGAACAAGCATTATTTGTGACGTCACGCTATTTAGTTGTGGTTTCAGCAAGAGCGCATTTGTATGTAAATTTCATTATCACAAAACACTCCACGGAATGTTGGCCAATACGATAGGACTTTGGAAATATCAACTTGTTGTACAAGTATACCACTAAAGGGCGCGCTTCCTTGTTCGAAAATATTGATTCTTAAAGTTTGCAGTTTGCCTGGCAGTTCGCGCGACAATAATAACTATCGTATTAAATTGCAACAGAATTTAAATTGGGCTATACAGACTGTATAATGGTGCGATCTTACCGTTTGCGCTAATAGTCAACGGAAAACCCAAGTTGCCAAACAATAGACGTTACATTACATATTTATTATGTTATGTAAGTGTATGTTCTAAAACACATTGGCTGTTTTGTTTGCAGTGGAAATATTGCAAAGTGTCACTATACTGCCATTTGATATGTGCTGGCGATCTGCGAGAACAAAGTATGCGCTGCCCGCTCTAATTGTAAGAAATATACGCACACTTCGCAGATTCAACACTTTCCCCTTGAAACACAATGACTAACATACTACAGGTTTACAGTTGTGACACAGAAATGACAGAATAGCACACCAAATTGTAAGATTGTAATTGCAAATTGTCTTGTCATATGATCATGATTGTATATAATTTAAATATTGCTGCAGCGACAACTTAAGAACATAACACAACATATTTTATCCTTGGTGGACCGATCACTGAGCATAGTAGAAACTGTGGCAAAGTTTCATAAAATTGAATCGCAAAATGTATTTACTGTGTATCACTGTATTTACTTATTTAGTAATAAATTCAGTAACTCGCGCGTGACATCACAAATTGTGCAAAACCCAGACTCCTGTACCCCAATTCGCAAATTACTGAACTAAAAAGACATAAAATTACAATGCATCCTTGCTGAGACATCCCGGTGCTAAGGAAATGCAGAACTGACCAATCAGCTTCGATTTTGGTTAATAGCCTTTAAACGACCAAAGTAAACCTTTGAATCTACCAAAATGGCGCCCAATTACGCGTAATGACGTCATGTGCGAACGAAGAATTGTTGAAAAATTCAGCCCTAAATCGTAAATTTTTCTCTTGCAAAAACACAGTAAGGGTGTCACTTTCAGCTGAATTATATATGAAACATTACATCGAGAATTCAGGTCTTGTTAGACCAATTTCAAAAGGGCAGTGTCACGACATTGATATCAGATACGTTGATATACATTAGTACTTCGGAGATCAACCTATTAGGTATCGCTATGGACCATGAGTTAAAATTTATCAAACACATCAGATGTATGCAGCAAAGAGGCGAAAAAGTAGGCGTACTCACGAAGTTGAGGAAGTTAATACCCATGTACTGAAGCGAAATTAAGCAGATATGTTAGCAGATTACACTGATAATTGCTTATATGAAATAATTAATATCCTTAATAGTCTTATTGACTATAAGTATTATAGTAATATAGTCAGATGTCCCCAATTAGTTTCTAATAAACCAGCACAACCGACACATAAATAAAGTTTTAATTTCTCAATCAATCGATTGATTTTATTTTCCAGAAAAACAAAGCGTTGGTGAACCATATTATATACGTAACCATGGTGGTGGTGGCGGCGATGACGATGATGATGATGATGATGATGATGGTAGTGGTAATGAGGATGATGGTAGTGGTAATGAGGATGATGATGAAGACGATGACCTTGCCCACGATGATGATGAAAGCAACGATAACAATAGCGACGAGGATCAAAACTCTGAAGTTCCACTCTACAATGGTTCTCCAGTCTCATGTGACGAATTTCGCAGCACTTTATTGGCCTTGCAACAGAAGCACAACTTTTCATGGGCAGCTACAAACAGTATTCTGAAACTATTTCAAATCACACTTCCTACAGGAAACAAATGTCCAACTTCAAACTATAAACTAGAAACTGAATTTAGCGAACTTTCGTATTCTTTTAAGAAAACGTTCACTTGCCTAAAATGTCAACACATCCTGGACGAAGACGGTTTGTGCACAAATACAGAATGCTGTAAATACGAAAATGATGGACTTGGCGAGAATTCTAGTGTATTTTACATAATTAACCTGGTTGAAGAGATAAAGGTGTTTATTTCTGGTGAGTGAAGCAAAAGTTACTAAATTCTTTAGGTCCAGAGTAATATGGTGCTGTGTATCACTAGCTAGTTAAACAAAGCTTCAATGTTAAATAACCAGTTTGCTTACAAGAGAATACTATAATTAGCCAGTGCAACTGGTGGGCTTGGGGATCTTTTGATACTATGCTTAAAACACTGCCACTCACGTTTTATTATCAAGCGCTAGCTATGTTATGACAAAGCGCTCTTAGTCGTGTTTTAAATAGTACCTTGTTCTCTGCGCTAACTTGTGACATTTATGATATTGTCCATCAATCAATATAACTGATATCGCCTCGCCCCCAGAAATGATAATCTATACTTGACCTCTTTGATATAGTATTTGGTAATTGTCAGAAGTGTAGCTCAATGTCATACAATAATAGACAGCTTAAGATGTGCTTAATCTAGTACGCGGACGTGACAAAAACCAGTGACTTATGTTTACTTTTGGATTTGTAACCATGCAGTTTAAATTTGTTTTTCATCTGTATCTGTCCTTGTTCACAAAACGAATCCATAGTTTTTGCTCATGTTGGTGACACGAGCAAAAACTATGGATTCTTTTTGTGAACAAAGACGGATACAGATGAAAAACAACTGTTAAACTAATGTCTCACTTGAAGGCCTTCACGAAGTGAAGGAAATCGACATTTACGCTGATGATGTGATGTTTTTTTCCTCACAATTAGAGAACTTTAGTGACATGAAGAATTACGTCGACAATTATGTCTTCAGTGAGGGTACGTATAATGATATTCTGGATGGCACTGTATACAGGAAGCAAAGTTGAATCGCCAAGGAAGATGGAAGTTTTTGCATTTCCCTGTATTGGCATATTGATGGTGCTCCAGCTCTAAAATAAAAAAATATGTCCCTGTGGCCAATCCAGAGCTTTGTTGTAGAAATGCCCCCAAATCTAAGGTATTCGTTTAAAAATATTTTACTTTCCGGACTTTGGTACGGACGAAAGAAGCTGGAAATGAAAGTGTTCCAAAACCACTTTGTTCAACAGGTAAAAACTCTCCAAGAAGGCTTCCAGTTAGATGTAGACGGTAATGAGACAAAATTTAAACTTGTTGTTGGTGGGCAAGCGGCTGATTTGGTTGCGAAGGCGCCATCTATTAACTGCAAGCTTCATAACGGAAGGTTTGGTTGCAGCACTTGCTTACATGCTGGAAGGAGGTTAGCAGGTCGTGGGGACAAGAGAGTTTATGAATATTGTCCCAATATTCCACCAAGAAGGAATCACACTGATTTCCTACTTCACGCTACCTTGGCAGAGCAAAGTGGGGAAACTTTATATGGAGTTATGGGCACATCACCTGTACATGATATTCTAGAAATACCTGAAATGGTATTGCTAGACTATATGCATCAGGTTCTTGAAGGGGAGTATACTAGGAGGCTTTCGAAATGGTTCAATGGAAGTTGCCCTAGTGGAGTAAGCCTCCGAGATGAAGCAACAAAGGAAACACTTTCTGGAAAACTCATGTCAACCCGACTTCCACATGACTTCAAGAGAAAATTGTGACAGGTTGAAGAATTTAAGCGATGGAAGGCGAATGAGAAACAAACTATGTTTCTACATGTAGGACTGCCGCTCCTGAAGCAACTGCTACCCGCAGAATTATTTTATCACCATTGCTTGCTCGTGACGGGTATCAGACTATTATGTGAGGGCATAACTGAAACAACCATCAGCGTAGCTGAAGCCATGCTCCTTAATTACACTAGACTCCTTCCAAGTCTTTATGACGTCACTGAAGCGACTTATAATTCTCACTCTCTTACGCATTTTCCTCAGCAGGTGCGAGATCATGGTCCTCTAATTCTACATTCAACATTCGTATTTGAATCCACATTAGCTCATCTAAAACGGTTGTTTCACGGTACGAGAGGCATACCGGACCAAATTATTAAAAAGCTGGCAATAGCACAGCATGCAAATGGGCACATCCTAAAGAAAGTCCAAAGAAACGAGGCGGTAAAAGAACTAGCTGAAACGTTTTTGAAACCATCCGGCTCTCAAAACGTGGTAGAGATGAATAACGGGATCAAGTTTATTCCACCTTTGCAGCAGAAAGTCCCTGAAGTCCAACATCCAATACAAAATTTCCCTGTCGATGCACATGGAATAGCGGTTGCCCAACGTATGATAAAAGACGGGCAAGTTTACCATAGTTCTCACTATTCTCGTAAGAAAAACTCCGCTAGTTTCTTGGTGCAGTTTAGTGAAGAAGGGTCTGTGTATTTTGGGAAAGTTGAATACTATGTGAGAAACAGTGATGATGGATTTGCAATTGTCAATTTGTTTAGAAATCTCCAGTTGAACGTTTCTGAGATAAATATTGTCCAGCCTGAAGATCCAGTTCGAAATGAGTTTTGGTCCGCTGGTTATCTTGGTTGCCATTTCACGGCAGTGCAAAGGACACAACAATATAGATACATTCATTGCTCAAGCATCACACATTGAATTGTTTTTGTTGAAACTGAAGAACCAGATGTTGATGGCTACGTTTCGACAGTTTTAAAAGCTACCAACATGACTAAGTTGAGACATTAATATACTGTTGTGCAAGCCGTTGGAAAGGCATGTTTACACACATTACCGATTTTGGATCTACTTCATTAATAATTGGAAATTAAAGCTCAGTAAACGTTGTGTAATGTGATTACCTACTGATTGATATTCGTTCTTTAAACATCGAGGAAAACCTGAAATCGGCCCGACAAATCGCTGTGTGTGTAAATGTGTGCTTAAGCAATTTTGTTCAATATTATTCAATATAGTGTATTTATATAAATGACAATACTCGACTTTGAAGAAATAATTTAAAATTAAATTCTCAAACTCTTTCATATACATAGTAGTCAGAGACTTGTAGTAGGTAACCATAAAGTGGATAGCCATAGACATGGTAGTCTTCATGAGATGTCTCTGCGTTTCTCGTTTGTAAACTGAATAGACATGATCCCACAGTATGTATTTGTCTCTAAGAAACAGGGAACGTGTGTACCGTGGGTGTTCCAATTTATGACCACTGGTGTGTAGGTAGTTTCTTTATGAGGTGGGGAGGGTCTGAAAAAAAAAGAATATTGGCATCCCAGAAACATTTTTTTTCCATGCTTCGTGTTTCATCAAAAAAGCCGTTTTTTTATTTTTAAGAAAAATCAATTCGAAATAACTTTAACAAAGTTTTTCACCTAGGGAAAAAGATATAAATAAAATTTTTTTTCCGTGGTTTGAGTTTCATGGCCAAACATGTCTACATTGGCCTTTCGAGTGAGACCATGGCACAACCAAGCCGATTTTCAATAACTTTATCAATAACTGTGCAAAATTTTAGGCAAAGTTTTTCACCTAGGTAAAAAGATAGAAGTCGAAACATTTTTTTCTGTGCTTCCTGCAAAATAAGTTAATGGCTAACAGTCATTTCATGTAAGACCATGTCAATACCAAGCCGAAAAGTCATGTTTTAACAAAAAAGCCAACTTTCTATTGGTAAAAATCATAAATTATATGATACTATATATCATTATAACTGTAAATTTTGTGGTGAACAGCTATAGTTCATACATGAGACAGTATCTTGAAATATCAACAAGACATTTTTGTCCATGCATGAAAAAAGTAACAGAGAACCATAATGCAATGTATATAAAGAAAAGTTTTTGCCTGCTTTGAAAAGACACTTCTCATTAGATTTATAGAAAAGTGTTAGTAATATAAATAAATTATGCTGACAGGGTTAAAAATTCTAAAAACAATTATGTTCACCTAAAGTTTTTTAAGAATTTAATTTACTGAAAAATTGTGTTGCAATGTTGACATTGACTTTTAGTTTGACCGCGATTTGTAGACTTTTTATGTTTTAGCTCTCACGCGCTGTCAAGAAAATTATGTTAATGCCAACATTTAAGCATAGCAAAAAAAGCCGGTCTTGGTATATATTGTCTACTAAAGCCAGAGAAATTCCACACATTTTTAAGCTATCAAATTTATCTAGGCCTACCCAGTGTTCAGACAGCATTGATTTTAATCTCTTGTCGTGCGCAAAGTAATAAAATTTGATTCCCGTCACATTAAAGTAATTGAAAAACTAACTTATTTTCTCAAATACATTGGATGCTTCTTTCATAAAAAGTTTATTCATAACATAAAAATTAATAAAAGAAATCTCGCATTAAAAAAGGTCTTGCCTCTATTTTCACCCTGACTTTCAAAGTCCCACAGCAATCATTTTTCCGCCATGACTTCGCTTTTCTTTCAAAACGTGCGCTAGTGCAAGTTCTCTGGTGCATCACACATAGATCACACGATAATAAGTGTGTTTCCACGCCCATGTTAACAGGTGGGCAATTTGTCTGAGCATGCGCGAAGAAAATCAATATGGTGACATATATTTAGGAGTGCTTCGTGGGTTTATCTGGTTTTAAAGCTGATAAAACAACACATTTTAATGAACGAAAACTTTGTAATATTTAGTGGAAAACATTAAGCTGTACAGTTAAAAGATTTTAGATTAAAAATAAGTATTTTTGCTTTATTTTGTTGCTTTTTATGCTTTGAAAACAGGCAAGCTCATTTTTTTGAAAAATTCTAACCTAATATTTTACCCATCATTTGTTTAATCTGAACAGAAATAGATAGAACACTTGGCTATATAAGTTATAAAGGTATTGTTAGCTGATCTGAAAGATTTCAGTATTCCTGGTATACATTTTAACAAAGAATAAAATTAAAATATATGCATATCAAAAACAATGGTTTTTATTAGAACAACACAGAATAATTGTATTTTTACAAAAAACAAGTTTGAAAACAGGTTCTAGTCCTCCAGCTTGATATCCATATTCCATTTATTTGGATATTTGAATAAAGGAATGTGAAATAATAATTGAAACTTGTCCAAAATTTGATACCAACACTGGAGTGAACAGATACTATCATCTAAAAATAAAAGAAAACATAACTTAAATTTATCATATAATGCTATGAAAAAATCTTAGATACTACAAGCATATAGTGAACACAACTCTTTAACAAACTCACTAAAATAAGTTAAGTTATGCTATGATAAGAGGATGGCAATATATGACAACATCAAATGGTACCATCTTCACATAGGTAGCCCAAACACACTGTGCGATTTAAATTTAAATGCTTGGCATACTTAATTACCCCATGCGGTATCGATTTCAAAATAATAATGTTAACAATTAGCTTATAAGTATTCAGAATTTTTACACTAAAATGTATCACTAATCAATACTTATCGTTTAAGGAAATATACTTAGGTACATAGCATGCATCAGCACAAATAAATAGTTTATACCTTTAGTAGAAGCACTTGAAATCCAGCTTTAAAATCATGACACTCACGGCGACGCGGCAGCGGGAGGAGGGGAAAGGAGACAAGGTTGGCAACATCTATTGGCCAAGCTGCACGTATCACCATAAACAAACCCGTCTAACTCGACAATACGGAAAGCTCAGCCGAAAATTCTACAACAGCTGATAAAACAACTATCTTGCTTTCCAACAATGTAGTCCTTTCAAAATTTGAAAGTTTCCCTTTGCAGAAATTTCACTTCAAACCACAGCCTCCATACAAAATTTACGATGTGACTGGGCGCAAGGTAAACAAGGTTCACGGACGGTAAATTTTAAATTTAAATCTCGTGCCTAATTGGATAAGCGTAATTGAATCAAGTGACGTAATATAAAGTGACGTCTCGCAAGGTCGTACTGCTTTATCCAATTAGGCACGAGATTTAAATTTAAAATTTACCGTCCGTGAGCCTTGTTTACCTTGCACCCAGTCACATCGTAAATTTGGTATGGAGGCTGTGGTTTGAAGTGAAATTTCTGCAAAGGGAAACTTTCAAAATTTGAAAGGACTACATTGTTGGAAAGCAAGATAGTTGTTTTATCAGCTGTTGTAGAATTTTCGGCTGAGCTTTCCGTATTGTCGAGTTAGACGGGTTTGTTTATGGTGATACGTGCAGCTTGGCGAATGGATGTTGCCAACCTTGTCTCCTTTCCCCTCCTCCGCCGCGTCGCCGTGAATGTCATGATTTTAAAGCTGGATTTCAAATGCTTCTACTAAAGGTATAAACTATTTATGTTGATGCATGCGCATGCTATGTACCCAAGTATATTTCCTTCAACGATAAGCATTGATTAGTGATACATTTTAGTGTAAAAATTCGGAATATTTTTGAGCTGATCGTTAACATTATTATTTTGAAATCGATACTGCAGGGGGTAATTAAGTATGCCAAGCATTTAAATTTAAATCGCACAGTGTGTCTGGGCTACCTATGATCTTCAGTGTCCAAAAAAAGTGCCGCGCGCATTTTTCATGGTTGCAAAACTGGCGTTGCCACAAACCCAGGTGAAAAAGCAATTAGAAAAACCTGGTTTTGGGTGATGAACATAGTCAAATTCTTGACTTATTCAATTTTCTAAGTTTTTCCAGGTAAACAGATTCAACAGTGAAATAGGCCCCATTCGGGACCTCATAGGGTCCAAAATATTGTGTATGGACCAGATTTTTTTCAATTTTCTGTGATTTACATGACATTAGTTATAATTTAAGGGACAACCAGTATTGTTCAAGACCTATTTTCCTTCCCGAACACCTTTTCAAAATACTAACCCAAACATGTCAAAAATAGTGCAGCTTTACAAGGGCAATTTCAACCCTTTGGCACATTTTTCCCATTGAGGATTTTAATTCTAATAAAAAGACTATAGATAAAACTTTGATTTAAAGCTAGTTTCAAGTGATGAGCATACCCCTAATTTTTAAGCTACAATCAGTGACAAAAGGTTTTTGGACAGTGGTATAATATATACATATCTCTGCATTTCCAAATACTGTTCAGCATAAAGCCACTATCCCTCCCTCCCCCACCCTAAACAATGTTGGCTGGCTGGCAAGGAAGATTTTGCGCAGGTATTTCCACACACAACATTGAACGGGGGGTGCGGGGGGTCGGTTATGCTGTAAACGTACGCTGTTTAGCTATTTTGTCCAAAGTGTTTTGTCACTGATTGTCCGAAACGGTATTTTAAGCCAAATTAGAATTTCAGTTATTGAAGCTAGAATTACTTGTATTTTATAGTATTACCAATAGTGTTTACAAATATAATAGATAGCGTGTTTTGGTGAGCGTAAACATGGTTAATTTGCGCATGCATTGTATGTTATTATTCTAGTTTAATCATAATGCGTTCATGCACGTTTCCAGAACCAGTCCAACATTGGGAATTTCCTAGTTTGGAACTGCAAGCGAAACTAGTAGAGCAATCTGGAATTTAGGGCAGGTAAACACGTTCGGAAGCAAATGCAATTGTCTTTAAGTGCTTATTACGTTACTTTTGTGGAGAATGTCACGTCATCGGTAACATCCGGATTAATCTCAAAGCTGTAGTATTATAAAGCACACAGTATGCATGCTATAAATAAGAACTAGTTATATAGAAACAAAGTAATAATGGCATATAAAAAAACTATTTCAGATACAACGCGAGCGTATGCGCTATTTCTTGGTAAAGAGAAACGATATTCCTGCAGAGCGATTGCTAAAAAAGCAAGAATATCTAAAGCGTCAGTCTCTCTTATTTTGAGAGGAAAAGTTCAGCGCAAGCAAGATTTGAAAACATGCAAGAAAATTGGTAGACCAAAGAAGCTGTCAGATAGAGATCGGAGAAAATTAATAAGAACAATAAAAACTCTGTGTGATAAAGACCCAAATTTTACTGTTAAGCGCAGAAAATTGGTAGACCAAAGAAGCTGTCAGATAGAGATCGGAGAAAATTAATAAGAACAATAAAAACTCTGCGTGATAAAGACCCAAATTTTACTGTTAAGCGCTTGGTTGTGCACAGCGGACTGCTGTCACGTGATATTTCGTATCGGACATTTTATTGTGAGGTGAAAGCAGCTGGATTTGATTATCTACCTGCGCGTAAAAAGGGGGTTTTAACAAGCTGTGATCGCACGAAAAGAAAGTCGTTTGCGCAACAATGCAAGAAGATCCTTTCCACAAAGTCCGGATTCTTCTCGCGAAATATTGCCTTCTATTTAGACGGGGTTTCTTTTGTTTATAAGACACAGCCTCTTAGTGACGCTTTAGCCCCTAGAGGGCGTGTATGGAGAAGAAAGAACGAGGATTTACAATTGACGGCAAAAGGATCTAAAACCCTTGCGGGTGGCAAACGGCTTCACTTACTGGTCGCAATTTCTCACAACAATGGGATTGTAGTGGTAGAAGAATATGAGAAAATGACCGGTACCTATTTCGCTGAGTTCGTAAAAAAAAAATTTCCAGCACTACTATCGCGCAAGCGTGGAAGAAAATGGTTCATAATGGACAACGACCCGTCTCAGCGAAGCCTAGCAGCTAAGGCAGCTATAAAGGAAGAGGGATGCGAGTTATTTTGTATCCCAGCGAGATCTCCAGACTTAAATCCAATAGAAAACATGTTTCACATAGTTAAGAAGCAGCTTGATACTCAAGTTAGAGACTCACAGATTGTGCGTGAGACATGGGAACAATTTAAGACTAGAGTTATAAAAACTTTATATAATGTTTCTGTAGATTATGTAAATAATATTATCACAAGCATGCCTAAGCGAATACACGCTGTATTGCAGGCTGACGGCTTTAGAACAAAATACTGACTAAGTTACTATGACAACGGATTGTACATCGTATTTCCGTATCAACGAATCCCACACATGTTCGCGTAATAATTTTCATATTTTCTCACATGTATATGATCGTTGTTGGGAATTTAAACACACAGTTGCATGCGTAAGGAATACATTAATACTTTGGCTTCAAATACGGGTGCGTTTCGTTATAAATGACAGAGAAAATGGGTTAAAAGTCGACGAATCCCACTTTTCTATTTACTAATTATGATGTCATATTTCAACTTACTATAAATAGTGGGAATCGTTCGACGAAAGTCGATTTTCATGGAATCAAATTGATTTCGCTCGAAGTTAACCACATAATCAATTCCTTTGACATATTTACAATAAGCTAAGAGAGAAAAACAGCAAGAATTGTTGAACTTAATTCCCTTTTCTACATAAAATGTGACTGGGATTCGTGTGGGATTCGTTGATGCGTCATAAGCCACTTAGTTAGGGATGACCAGAATACATATTTGTTAACACCTTAATGTAGCCTACGTTAAATTAAAATACATCATTATAGATCACTGTTCAGCGTATAATATTAACTCAGCAAAGCATCGAGCGCAAGCCGCAATGTTTCTTTGTTCATCACGCGGAATTTGTCTATGAAGCGGAAACATTCGCCATCTTACATTCATCATTTCTGTGTTCACGCGATCAATAGATCCATTGTTAATTAAAATAAGTGGGGCGTCACTCGTTGCAATGATGGCGTGTCCCTCTCGAGAACAATATATTTGCTCATCTGATTTTTCGGGGCTGGAAAATGAACCGTGTCACCTTCTAAGACCTGCAAAAACTCGCATCACGGTATAAGGGATGGTTTCCCCAACCCTACATTTTAAGCCATTTATACGTGTATGAATTTATACCTATATCACGCTTAACTGAAATTACTTTATTATGAGCCGACCAGCCAAATAATGGGTAAACACTTGTTCAGATACTTGGTAAATTTAAACTTTTTAATCAAGGCTGAACATGTAATAAATACTTGATATTTATGATACAATATTCTGCCAGTTGCATACAATCAGTGACAAAAGGTTTTTGGACAGTGGTATAATATATACATATCTCCGCATCTCCAAATACTGTTCAGCATAAAGCCACTATCTCTCCCTGCCCCACCCTAAACAATGTTGCGTGGCTGGCTAGGAACATTTTGCGCAGGTATTTCCACACACAACATTGAACGGGGGGTGGGGGGCGTCGATTATGTTGTAAACGTACGCTGTTTAGCTATTTTGTCCAAAGTGTTTCGTCACTGATTGTAGCTAAGTGCGCCTCGCATACCCACCGTGCTTGGACAATAAGGAGTTGAGTATTTCAATTTCATCAAGTTCTTTGTATAACTATATTCATCACACGTCTCCAGGAGCTTTTCACTCGTATTTGTATAGCTCGCTTTTTTGTCTGAGGGCATGTTTATGTATGGAGGCAAGC
Source organism: Paramuricea clavata (assembly GCA_902702795.2). Taxonomy (NCBI): domain Eukaryota; kingdom Metazoa; phylum Cnidaria; class Anthozoa; order Malacalcyonacea; family Plexauridae; genus Paramuricea; species Paramuricea clavata. The sequence goes on from CACRXK020004089.1 coordinate 19,003, forward strand.
CGGTTTAGCTCTCTTTTTCGTGATGAATTTTCCCTGTGTTTACATAAGAATCGTGTTCTGACAAGCCGACTCTCAGAAACAAATAAAGCATTCTTGCTGAGTAAATACAGACACATTTTCCAAAAAACCTGAAATCATACTTTTCCGAATACGTTTCAGCCGTTTCACGGTTAAAACCCACAGAAAGGGTAGCAAAAAGACTTCTTAAGATCGAAATCGATAGAAAAAATCTCCTTTACAACATATGTCGCGTAATTATGGCAGTTCGGTTCCCATATAAAGACAAGGTGAAATTTAATAGGAAACGATAACAAACGCGCTATATATAGATCGCTTTCAGTTCCCATGGTCAATCATGCTATTTTTGACCAATCTTGCTATTTTTTACAAATCTTGCTATTTTTGGCCAATCTTGCTATTCTTGGTGTGATTTAGATGTGACATCTGCATTATACTACGCAACACCAAGAAATATACCTGCATCCATCTAAACCAGTAGCTATTCTAAACAGAGATTATATTAGATAATGCTGAATGTATTGTTCAGTATTTCTATAGGCCGATGGCGAACACATTAATTTTTATCACTTATTTTTCTATTTTTTTGTATGGAAATTATGAAATACACACTCGAGAACATTTTCTACTTATCATATTACGGAGTGAACAATAACACAACATAACATAACACTTGCAGAACCAGTATGGTTCGATGCTGAATTAATATAACTGAGTATGTTTATGACATTCAGTATTATAGTTCATAATTTCAAGTCGTAAATCCGTCTGACCGTGTAGCTCAGTTGATAGAGCGTCGATCTATAGTAATTCGAAGGTCGCGGGTTCAAGACCCAGCCGCGGCAGACTTTATCTTTCTGCTTGCGCTGGGTATGGAAATTATGAAATACACACTCGAGAACATTTTCTACTTATATATATATATATATATATAATATTATGTATTCACTATACAAATTTGAATTCAATTCACCTGATAAGCGTGGCGAGCTTTGCTTGTATATACAGTATATATGTATATATAACTAGCCGATTGTATTCACTAGTTTCAAAACAATTTTGTTTGTTGACTCACCTTTAAACTTGAATTTTATAGAATTAAGTTTTAATAGTGCAGTTTTTTTGTAGTACCATTCAGCGTATTTTACAAACTTGATTTTTTCAAAGACATTCGCCAGTGCAGTTTCCCCCCAAGTTGTCAAGACTGACGTTTTATAAAGTCTGTCCGACCCAACGTTAATGCAAACATTCCAAGCAGTTTAATTTTCCAGTTAGCTGCATGTGACAACTACTGTTTGCCAAATCAATCACTTAAAATGAAATGTTTAATTAAATTAAGGTAGCTATATAGGTCCAGTCAGCGAATTCTGATATCGAAATATTTATTAGCTATTATATATAGCTTACTTTTATTTATTAATGTATTATAATGAACGAATTTTTGCCCCAATATATAGGATCTGGCTGTACCATTCTGTATTTCTGCTACACATTAATGGAACTTTCGACCGTATTTGAAATGTTTGTATAGTATATGAACCATATTTGAAATGTTCATATAGTATATGCACACTTTGAAAATTCAAGACCAAAGCGAAAACCTTTAATAAACCTTTTTGCGTCAAAGTTGACGGCCGGCTTACATGTGCAAATCAGCTTTGTCTTAATATCGGGAAATGATGCGTCATTATAGGATTGAATTTCTTTTTGTGCGCAAATTTGTGGATTATTATCATGATACCACCATTGTGATGTCACTTGTGGAAGCTGACATCTTCTTCAGTAGTACAATACCTTGCACCTTGCGTGTATATATACATGATTATAATATAGTCATCCACCGTATATGAGCTGTTCTGCAATCTGATTGGTTGAATTACTCGCCGTATATCAGCTCATATACGGCGAGTAGCGAAAAACAAGATGGCGGTCCAAAAACTACATGAGCTTTGCGAAGCAGAAAAAGGAAAATTTTCGCTTTGAGAAACATAATAGTACAAGGAAAAACTCTCAAAAAAAATTTGACAGGTTAGCAAAATACATTTATTACGTAGAAATTAGTTTAAATACAAGTTTTTCAAAGAATTAATACCGAAACAACAGCGAAAAAATATGTTCATTGAGAATATAAATTGTTCAGAAAAGTTTGCAATGAACGACAAATGAATTTGCAGTCAACAAGCACTTACTATAGTACCAAACATCTGTATAATATATCTGAGCTTTCCTGTGAGATATAGAGGTTCTAAAACCATTTCTTTCACTTCGTCTTCGAGTTGTAAAACAAAAGTATTTCAAATTTTCAAGCGGTTTTTGGCCGAACAAATTGTCAACACATTGTAACAGTGAATAATTAATTACTGCTTCAGTTAATGGCTATATAGACTATATTATAAAACAATTATACCATTCGCTCTCGTCGTATATGGCTACATGATAGCCGACTTGGTGCTACGCACCTCGTCGGCTATCAGCTCATATACGACTCGAGCTCATGGTATAATTGTTAATTATACTTCGAGAGTTTTGAAAATAGTGTTGCACTAGTACGCTGAAATGGTTTTGACTGTTAATAATTTTTCTTTATGTAACTTGGAGTAATATAAACAAGAAGCTGCCCTATAGCTTAGCATGCATGTGCATGCCGATAATTATAATTGATTTCCTTGAAAACACCGCGTTTGCTAATTCCATATCATATGATTACGAGAAAAGGAATGTTAGTGGATTACCGGTAAACGAAATAGTAATAATCGCCCGCGCTCATGGTTAGTATAGGTAATAGCATGGTTTCGAGTGCAATTTGGGTATATCATGCACAAGTGAGTTTTTCCAAGACCTCAAAATAGCACGAGGGCTATGTAGCGCGGCGCCATGTTTGTTTTGTTTTGAAGCAATCTGCGACCGTTACATCTTTAAACTAAACTAAACTGATTGGTTGATTTTATCATCACATTGTTTTTCCACCAATCAGATCAGTTTGTTACAGAGTTTTGCACTGTGATTGCAGAAAATTCTTACTTAATAATTTACATAAAAATGTTCGTGACAATTGTAGTTTTATAAACTTACGCGTTTATAGCGAACATTCCACCGGCAAACTTTTCCTAGCTTTGTTATATCACATTATGCAACGCTATAACAGCTTGAAAATTCCACTCAACTATGTAATTTTTGTTAGTCTTGTTTAAGGTCAATGCTTTTCCATTTAAAAACAAAGATAAAAGCCATATTTTTCACGCGAAAGCAACTTTTACTTCACTGTAGCGCGGCGCCATGTTTGTTTTGTTTTGAAGCAATCTGTGACCGTTACTTCTTTAAACTAAATTGCTTTAAACTGATTGGTTGATTTAATCATCACAATGTTTTTCCACCAATCAGATCAGTTTGTTACAGATTTTTGCACTGTGATTACAGAAAATTGCACTGTGATTACAAAAAATTGCACTGTGATTACAGAAAATTGCACTGTGATTACAAAAAATTGCACTGCTGTTTGGGATTAACTGCACTGAAATCAACCAATCACAGTCGAGTAATATCTTTATGTATATTATTATACAAAAAATTGCACTGTGATTACAGAAAATTGCACTGTGATTACAGAAAATTGCACTGCATGTGATTACAGAAAATTGCACTGCTGTTTGGGATTAACTGCACTGAAATCAACCAATCACAGTCGAGTAATATTTTTGTGTATATTGTTATGCATCGTAAATAGTGTGATAGATCGTGAAGAGTGCAATGACCGAAATTTATAAAACATACGAAAATTCAGTTTTAAGGAACAAGTTAGCTGTAGTGGTAATGTCTTAGTAGCGAAACCCTTTCATGAACATTGCAAAAGTTTTTAAATTGAATTTTATATTATTATATAAAGTATAGTGCTTTATAGTCGGGCAGATAGAAGGAAAAAACTTACCATATCGTGGGACAATTCCATTTTGCCTTCATATTGTGCCCTGAAGGCTATAGTAAGTACGTTTCTGTATGTTGGCCGCGTTAAAATTTCTTGTGGGCTCCTGCCGACACGTTTTTTTTTCGAATGTTGTATTAAACTCTATCACAGTTAAAAAAATGTAAAATTTCTAATGCATTTCTAACACAAATGACTTACATCATTTGAAAGCTTGCAAAAAACTACATATAAGTCATTTAAACGGTTACCCGGTTTTTTCAAGTTCTTCAGTTATGAGCTGTTGAAAGCGTATTTTCAGACTATAGTACCAGAGTTTTTGGCTTATTTTTCACATTTGAAACGGCAATAACTCGAAAACCGCTTGAAATCCCAACTAACCATTTGGATGTCTTATATATGTAGTTTTTTGTTGGCTTTCTATTCATGCCAGTCATTTGTATTAAAAATGTATCAGAAATTTCACATTTTTTAACTGTAATAGAGTTTAATACAAAATTCGAAGAAAAACATGTCGGCAGGAGCCCACAAAAAATTTTAACGCCGCCAACATACAGAAACGTACTTACTAGCCTTCAGGGCACAATATGAAGGCAAAATGGAATTGTCCCACGATATGGTAAGTTTTCCATAATTTGATCCTCTATCTGCCTGACTACTGATAAAAGTGATAATCTCACATATGAGATTATCGTTATTCATGATAATCTCACATGTGAAAATTATCGCTTTTCTATTATCGCTTTTCTGTAAAAATTGTCGTTTTTCAAAGACTTTCCTTTATATAATAAACAGAAAAATACATATAGGTGCTTGGAAATACCAGATTTATTTCAAGTGTTGAACATGATATCTCACTCGTTCGCTGCGCTCACTCGTGAGGTATCATGTTCAACACTCGAAATAAATCTGGTATATCCGCGCACCCATGTATTATTCTCTATTTAAACTGATGTTTAAAGAATGTCTAATATAACATTACTACATTATATTGTTCGGGGATTGAAGGTTGTATATAGTTAAAAATGCCTATATGTCATGGTCAAGGAATTCGTGTATTTCGATTGTTCACGGGTTATTGTAAGATTTTTGTAATATATTTTATAATTCGAAATTTACGGATCGCTCAAATTTGATCTCAGTTTGACTGTGAGAATGCATGATAATACTGTAGCGAGAATGCCTTTCAGCGTCGGCGTGACGTCATTTCGAGTATCGGTCAAATCAAAACACATATGATTTAGATGTATTACAGTTTCGTAATTAAATCGAGTAAAAATTCGATATTTGTGTAAATTTCTTCGGTATTTCGATTGAATTTGAAATGAAACTATATATTCTCTAACTTTGTTATGCAATTGACGGGCAGATTGAGCGAGAGACTAATTTTGTGGCTAGGTGTATGTGGAGATCAAACAACAAGATGCTACTCTAATGCTATAAGTCTATCAAGATTTATGTACAGAAATATCGGGACGAACGGGAAAGAATTATTTTAGGCTGTTGGCACTAAACCTAATTAATCAAATTATTGTGAGCAGGATCAATACAGAGGCACCGGTTTATTTGGACTTGTACGTCAGGATGTGTCATTTCTTATCCGAAATTTAATCGATTTGTCCTTTAGTTCCACACACAAATTTTCGTTGGAATATGTTAAACTTTCTGACTTTTTGAGTTTGCAGTTGACAAACAGACATGTGTGTACCAACCTATTAAGTGAAAGCATATATAACCGGCCTCCTAAAATATGATTAATTTTAATTTGTGAGAAACAGCACGACTAATTATTTGACAAAGCACAGATATTGTGTTAATTTTTAATTTGCACTGGGAATCTTCCGGTCAACAGGCCGTTTCTATTACGATCGCTTAGCCTCGGACGAGGGATCTATACAAGCCACGTGTTTAATTAGTCGCGCGCACGCCATGAAAGTTAAATATAGTTCAAGCTTTTATGGCGTGCATCAATCTCATACCCAGAGCAATGCCTGAGTGCGGGCTAGGAAGGGCATTGGCTCTTGGATTTTTCCTGTGCTGTGATTGGTTTAACTTTTATCAGTGGTGCATGCCGACGAACAACCGGAACCCCTAAATTTAGGGGTTCCAGTTGTTAATGCTTTCCTAGCCCGCGCACAGGCATTGTTCTGGGTACGAGATTGGGCGTGCATGGGAGCGCTAAATAAGACTGAAACTTGCCAAGGTGGACAGTTATAGCGCATTTTCAAAAATGTCCCCTCTTCCTGTGATTGCTAAACGACCGTAATGGAACAGCTTTAACAGTTGATCGTGCATGACCGCGGCAGTTATTTCTTCAATGCTTATTCAACTGGAAACGGAAGTCCGTTTGCAATCACAGTACGCAGAATTGTGTTTAGGAAAAAGAAAAGTGAAGGTGTTCTTTTCATTTCTATTGCTTTCATCTCTACTATGCTCTTCATTTCAGTCACTGCATAAAAAGATATATGTGGTCTAGTGCACTCGTCTAAGAGAAATAACGGACGTCAGGACAGACTATTGATATGTACTGGATAGCGCATTTATTGTTCAGCTTTGAAGCCGGAAGTAACAGGTGGAAAATGTCGTTGCTGACCAAGTTTATCGCGGACGCTTTTGTTTTGCCAGCAAAAATTGTGAAAACAACAAAAAGACAGGTTTCACTACCCTGTTTCTGGTACTGCAGCAGAGGAAAAATAAAAGGAAGATAGCAGACATAAACGTTAATAAATATTAGTCAAGACCACAATTACTTGTCGCAATCGGGAAATTAGCAGTCAGGAATTCTTCGTTGAAACATGGCCGAAAATGACGTCTCTTGCAAAAATTGTGTTTTTGATGGTGAATAATCTCGAGCAGGAAGGTAATAGTGATGGAATATTACTTGAAATTTGCAGTACATCGTTTGTTGTCCAGAACAAAGTATAAATATTTGGTTTTTGAGTGATACTGCAACGCCAACGATCATCGTCAAATTCCAGTATGTGAGGTATTTTGCTAAAAATGCTTGTTTTTTTTTTCATATATATATATATATATATATATATATATATATATATATAGGTTGTGCCAATAAAATGTACTTACGTCAGAAGATGTGCTTTTCTTTCTAGTTTTTGCTAATAGAATTTTCATTCGGCTCAAAAAAAGAGGAAAATACTGAATTTTGGCAAATTTCATGTGCAAGTGTAATTTATACGAAAAAGCGACTCGGAAAAGGAGCATCAGAATAAACATTTTGCCATGTATTTTGCTATAATAGTTTTAAAATATTAATTCAAGGTTTTCAAAGTATTTGAAAAACAAATAAACATGGCAATCAGACTTTCCTATGACCTTCATTTCGAAGAGTAAACTTTGTATTTTTACTTTGTAACACAATTTTAGCTCGTTCAAAATTCTACACGAACTTTGTCATGTTACAGGTTGTAAGGTTGTGCCAACGAAATATCGCTGTTTTACATTAAATTTCAAAGCACTTTCAAGTCGGTGTTAAATTTCTTTGCTTTGTAAAAATATAGAAGTGTTAGTATTTTTGGTTTGAATTTCACATTTTATTGAAGCTATCAGAAGACAAAGAGCAGAGCCCAGCAAATAATTTTAAAACCAAACATAATAAAAGTAAAAAATTTATAAGCTAACGTTTCGTTGTTTACAGTACAACATCTGGAGAGCAATCTAAATGAATTTACAGGGTAAAAGGAAAACAACTTATCAGTAACTAGTTAATTAGATAAAGATTAATGTTAAGTGCATGGTCAATATTACATAACTAAAATAACTCAGGAAGGGTAGATCTATAATATTAGCATTAAGGACAGGATTAAGTACGCCTGTTTTGAGACCGGCCACCATATTGGATAGCCCCACTTGAGGAGTGAATACTAAGATATCTATGACAGAATGTAACGTTTTCGTTTTAAAACGCTTATTTCTTCTCTTGGACCGAAACGAGTCTTGTAAAGCCGTGTTTACACTACGAGCCTAAGCCTGGCCTGGGCCTACCTTTGGACTAGATTTTTGTAGTGTAAACGCACTTCGGCCTGGCCTGGGTCAGGAAATCTGGAACATCTGTTCTGATAGGCCCAGATTTCCTGACCCAGGCCAGGCCGAAGTGCGTTTACACTACAAAAATCTAAATCTGAATCTGAATGCTTTAAGTGGTAAACTTGAAATTTTTAACCCTGAATCGCAGCTCACAGAAAACCAAAGTTGTGCGTTGTAAATCGTAATAGTTAACATGCACAACTCAACGAAAACGAACGAATATTCAGTTATGATGTATGTTAATAAGGATATCGTACTTACAATTAAACATGCATACAGCTATTTCAATTAAGGTTATCCCATTCATTAATTTTTAGCGATTCCCAGCAAGTCTTTCGCGCTCGTATTCGACTTTTCCGCTTTGCTCGGGGACAACCTTAATTGAAATAGCTGTATATCAAAACATTGATAATTGCTTAGCAAATGACTATAAATTGAACTAAAACTGCCGAAGTTTTACATAGTTTTTGGGTGATATTTTGGTTTTAGGCATAAAATCAAAATTTTTGAATAGTGATGCAAATGTACTTTTCATCCTTGTATTTACGCAAATATGCCTTTCAACCGTAGTCACGATGGACGAGTTACATGAGACTGCAACCGCTCTGCAGTTATCACTGTTGTACTTAATCTTTTATTCTCGGTCTATATATCTTATACGGAGTGGGAGTATTGAACTGTTAGAGGAAGAGAGGTACGTATCTCAGCTTAAATAACGAAGTAAACCATGCATTAATGAATTTTGATCTAGACAAAAATTTCATCACAGCTTGAAATAGCATCACAAAATTAGTAATATTCCAAAGTTTTGTTGCGAAATGTTGTAAAATGCGGATAATATAGCCTTGCGAAATTTGCAATTTTCAGTCATTTTGTATTACAAACGGGAAATTGATGCCCCAACACCCGATTGGGCTGTCAATTTCCCTTGCTTAGTACAAAATGACTGAAAAACGGCAAACTTCGCAAGGCTATATTGTCCGCATTTTACAACATTTCGCAACGAAACTTTGGAATATTACTAATTTTGTGATGCTCTTTCAAGCCGTGATGAAATTTTTGTCCAGGCATATCTAGATCAAAATGTAGTCTATAATGCAAATGGTCCATTGTTAACCGCTATTCTGTTATTAATGCACCAATTCGTTAAGCAAATATTCTAAGACAATTAAGAAAACAACTATGACACGCACAATGTTGTGGGAGAAGGGTTGTCGAGGAGAAATTCTCCGATTATACTTTAAACTGTGGCCAAAGTGTCGCCCCACAGACTCAGTATTACAGCAATATGATTATGATATAATTATATGTCCTCAGGGGGGTCGTCGTTCCCCCATGTTGGACTTTACCCAAGGGGTAGTAGATCCCCGAGATGGGCATCCTAAATGTCCAAGGGGTAGTAGATCCCCGTGATGGTCATTGTTTACTTTAATGTCCAAGGGGTAGTAGATCCCCGTGATGGTCATTGTTTACTTTAATGTCCAAGGGATAGTAGATCCCCGTGATGGTCATTGTTTACTTTACAATACACTGTATAATACATTGATTTGTGTGAGTCTATGGGGTTGAGGGCGACCTTTGGGAGCACTCCATCCCCACAAATACACAGCATGTGTATTCCCCATAGACGAAAAAACCCAACTCTCACCACAACTGTAATCGTATAGAAGACAGCTTCTGACAGATGATCTTTGTGCTTTTCGAAGTCATATCGTCTATATTTCTCTTTCGACACACTTTAAAATGAATTGATTAAAATCATGTTATATACAATTTATTTTTTTTAACTACTAAGTTGATAGTAAGACATATATTTGAGCATTACCATCACTCATACTACAGCTGGAACATCAGGGAGGCCAGGAAAAACCTGCAATATCATTACAGGAAACCTGGATGGGGCCAAGACAACCAGCAGCTTCCCCACAAAGCTTCTATCTTACAAGTGCTCACTATCATTTTTTTTGTTTTTGTTTTTGTTTTGTTTTCCTTACGATTTATTTATTTTTAATGTCAATATGTTCGTTAACAATTTTGCAACATGTATTTGTTAACCCCACTTATTTTATTTGAATTATGATTGGTGGAACTTGACATAATATAATTCTCGAATTATGTGACTTTAATCTCAGAAAAATAGCTTGTTCAATATTTTAAAATAGCAGGATCAAAATGCAATTTACACGTAGGTGTTTATAACCACAGTGTTGTGATTGAACATGCAATCATGCATGCATGAGAGTAGCAGAAATTGTAAGAATATGTATTTGGTAGACTAAAAAGATTATGCAGTATAGTCATGAGACATTAATGAATTTTTATGAGTAGCGTCGTAGCGACATACCATACACTGTACCGCAGTCTGTACGTACCAGTCTTTCGTGACATCCAACTTGCCGATTTATCGCAAATGTAGATAAAGTAGATCCTAAATTTCTCTCACATATGAACTTGATTTCCTATGTTTTGTCCAGTAAAGTATTGATAATGTATACGGGTCAAATTAGTGTTTGTTTTATTAAAGAGTGCCCTGATATAGCTAGAAAGGAAGTTTTATTTAATCCACTTTTGAATGATTGAATACAGTTTAATGTGACGCTTTATTGAAACCCATGCAATCCCCGAATGAGAGGCCCAATCTGGCCGGTTAATAAACTCAAGATGGTAATAAAATTGACATTGAAATAGAGATCGATTTAGCGTGAATAGTCGATACATTTGGCGTTCGACAATTACTATACCCGAATTCTGTGATAAAATAGATAAAGTAAAAGCATTTCGGTTGTTTTGAAAAGCGAAATACGAAGCAAACGTGTGAATTAACCGCATACTTACGCACCAAATGCATGTGCATACATAAATACATTGATATACGAATGATATCAAATGACGCTTGTTGAATTCGTGTTTAGCCTCTCGATCTTGTTATAATTCCCCCAGCGGCGGTTTCATTTAACTTCATCGGTTGAGCCAACGTATTCCTTTGTCCACCAGAAGGGTAAAAGCGCTTGACCACGGTAGAGTTATACTTGAATAGACTGCGTCTCACTGAATCACATATCGATGCTTGAGCCAAACGAGAAGCCAGTCAGCTCCAGTTTCAGATTCGCAGCTCCAGTTTCAGATTGAATCTGGAGCCAGAGGCATGGCGTTCGTGTTCGAATGGCTCTAACTCCACAAAGCCTTCACCCATCTTAACAATAATTTTTTTCATTCTTCTTCAAGAAAAGGACTATCATATAACGCAATCCCTGAGTCGCTACTGCTTCTAGATTGCTCTAAACAGCTTGCATAAGTCAAGTCGCCAAACCGTGTCGGGTCAATTAAATCTTGAGCAAGACACGGTTAGTTCCTATCTAAATCTCTGTATCGTCGTAAGGAATAAATGTAACGCTATAATAAATTTTTTCATTCTTCACTGATAATTTGCACATCACCTAAAGCATTCGGCTTGTCTGTAGCGCTTTTAGTTTTCTCTGGAGGCCTAGCATAAGTTATGTCACCGAACAGCGACATATTGATGGAGACTGCAAACACGCGTGCCGCTTAGCGATTTAAAACGCTCGTTCTCCGCCACAAGTTACTTTATCGTCATAATATTTTTCTTCATTCTTTACCTATAATATTCGCATCATATGAGATTATTTTTAAGCTTATACCGATTTAAACTTTGACTGAACAGCTTGCACAAGACGAGTCGTCGAACAGCCACATAGATCACTTACCGCAGGTCAGTCGACAAGTCAGCATACTAAAAACGCTCTATCTCAGCCAAAAATTAACATATCCTTTAAATATTATTTTTCATTCTTCCCTGATAAATTACACAGTATTTAAAAAAATCAGCTTGTCTTTAGCGCTTTTAGTTTTCTCTGGAGGCCTCGCATAAGTTATGTCATCGCACAGCGACATATTGATGGAGACTGCAAACACGCGTGCCGCTTAGCGATTCAAAACGCTCATTCTCTGCCACAAGTTTCTTTATCGTCATAATTTTTTTTTTCATTCTTTACCCATAATATTCGCATCATATGAGATTATTTTTAAGCTTATACCGATTTAAACTTTGACTGAACAGCTTGCACAAGACAAGTCGTCGAACCGCCACATATTGACACTTACCGCAGGTCAGTCGACAAGTCAGCATACTAAAAACGCTCTATCTCAGCCAAAAATTAACATATCCCTTAAATATTATTTTTCATTCTTCACTGATAAATTACACATTATTTAAAAAAATCAGCTTGTCTTTAGCGCTTTTAGTTTTCTCTGGAGGCCTCGCATAAGTTAGGTTATGCTAATGTATGGACCAACCCCCCATAAGCGGGATTTCCCCTTTGTTTACTACAGCTCGAAAATTGATATTGGGCATGTCAATGCTCGAAATAGACAGTACCAGGCAGTGAAGTGAAATGAATTCGTTTAATGAAAAAAACGTAAAATAACATTTTAAATATTAATTATCGGTTGGTTTAACTCCACTACGTTTGTACGACATAAAACAGACATAAAACACTCCTACACGAGTAGGAGTGTTTTATCGTACGACAACGAGTGTTTTGAATAGCTTAAAATACGACTACAAAAGAATACTAATTAGGATGAACCATTATTATATAAGCCCCGTTTACACTACGCTCAATTTTTGGTACATCACGGATAAAATTGGCCGTACCCGTACCACTTTTTTGGTTCTTGGACGGCCTATTTAGCTAAGCCCCGTTTTACACTACGCTCAATTTTTGGTACCGTACCACTTTTTGGTTCTTGGACTACCTAAATAGGTAGTCGAAGAACCAAAAAAGTGGTACGGGTACCAATTTTATCCGTGCCGTACCAAAAATTGAGCGTAGTGTAAACGGGGCTTATAATCATATACTAATGATTTAGGATGAACAATTCAGTTATATAATGCCGCATGCTTTATCAGATATAAAGTCACTCCACGTGACCTGATTATGGCTGACATGATTTGCCACAAGGTTTATGAATTATTATAAAATTAATGAGTATTTTACAGGTAAGTATATGTCGACAATCGTTTTAAAGGCTGAACTGGTTGATATAAGACACGCTAGAAACGAATATGCTATAGCGAAATTGTGACCATATTTGATCAATTGATATTTATTTTATCATATTATTAAGCCCGCCGCACACGAGCGCACTTGTCGTGCGTACTTGTTATTCGTGACAAGTTGGATCGACAAAATTCCTCGTGTGCGGGCAACATTTACGGCATTTTCGTCATTCGTGACATTTATGTTTGATATTTTTCGTAGGAGCAAACGACAAGCGCGTCTGAATAGGAAAATTTGCGCATGCGTGCAACTTGCAGAATTAAAAACAACATGGCGGATCAAAATCACGAGGTCGTGTCTTGTTTATAATTCTGCAAGTTGCACGCATGCACAAATTTTCCTATTCAGGCGCGCTTGTCGTTTGCTCCCCGCACACGAGAATTTTTTTGTCACGAATGACGAAAAATATCAAACATGTTTGATGTTTGGTTTACATGTCACGAATGACGAAAATGCCGTAAATGTTGCCCGCACACGAGGAATTAAATTCTGTCGATCCAACTTGTCACGAATAACAAGTACGCGCGACAAGTGCGCTCGTGTGCGGCGGGCTTAAGTTTACACTCCTGACACTGTCACAGCATTATACTTATTCACGGCAGAGAGTGAGTATAGAACCACTGTCAATGTTTTCATGGTTTATTTTTCTAATGTAAGTATACGAAAATCCATTACTCATTACTCAGCATATACAAACACCCATTGGAACCCAACTATACGGAAGCCCAGAGGCGACAGCATAAAACCACTTTTGTATTTTACATTTTGTGTTTTATATTTTGTATTTTTGTGTTTTATATTTTGTATTTTTGTGTTTTATATTTTGTATTTTTGTGTTTTATATTTTGTATTTTTGTGTTTTATATTTTGTATTTTTGTGTTTTATATTTTGTATTTTTGTGTTTTATATTTTGTATTTTTGTGTTTTATATTTTGTATTTTTGTGTTTGATATTTTGTATTTTTGTGTTTTATATTTTGTATTTTTGTGTTTGATATTTTATTTAGTTCGGTGTATTTTTGTGTTTGATATTTTGTATTTTTGTGTTTGATATTTTGTATTTTTGTGTTTGATATTTTGTATTTTTGTGTTTTATATTTTGTATTTTTGTGTTTTATATTTTGTA